>MQRK01255135.1:0-11927 GCA_001938485.1 Girardia tigrina
ATATATATATGATAAAAGTGATCAATGTAATCATTACCGGTGATAGCTCAGTTGGTAGAGCGGAGGACTGTAGTGTTTGCAGTGATCCTTAGGTCGACGGTTCAAATCCGCCTCACCGGTTTTTTTTATATATAACATAGAAGTTTTATATATATATATATTTATATACACAAAAATAAATCCATTTGAGCACTTTTTGTGTAATTTTGGTGGATTTTATATGTTTTCCATGATTTTTAAGGTATTTTTCATGATTTTAAGGTGTTTTTCATGGTTTTTAAGATAAAAATGGTGGTTTCTAAGGTATATATATAATATAATATTTAATATTAAAATGTTACGTGTGTACATTAGATGATTATTCGATTTACCTAACTATTATTTAAGGATTCTTATTTTTAATCAAACCATTTCTCCAGTTTATACGTATTATCATGATTTTGTATTTGCGAATTTGATTTTCGATCATATCAAAATGAATGAATCAAAGAGCATAGTCGATTGGACTATGGAAGCAATATTTTCGAACGTTATGTAAAATATAAAAAGAAAATCGAAGAAAATGGTTTTCAAAATTATTTGGAAAGCGTGACGTACGAGGTCTTATTAATACGATGAATGGATTCAAAAATTAGTATGCAAGCTTCACACTCAATCTCTCTGTTAAACCTTAATGACGTAATTGCTTACACAATCAACAGATAAAAGCTTCAAAAACTAATGTTAATTTAATCTGAAGATGGCGGGTTATCTATCGATGTTAATTATTAAAATAAAGGTTAAATGGCGTTCAATATTTTTTAATGATATCTGAATGATTTATTTTCAAGAAAAATGTATAATTGCATTTCGTCTGTTGGTATTCTTTACATGTTTTTATAACTTCCTTTACAATCTTTCGTTCTTCTTCCATATAAAATTTATGTTTCATGTAAATTTTAAAGTTTTAAACTCCTGCTTGACATAAAAAATTGTTAGTTTGAATAACCAGTTCACTTCTTTTCTCTTTTAGTATCCATTCTCAGTGTTTCTCTTTCGTTTGACTTCTTAATGACATTGCTGGTAATCGAATTCTTGGCACATCTTTCTCAGTAGCTTTTTGTTTTAATTGGCATTATATACATGCATCACATGAACTTCGAGAAAGGATGTCTGCATTTCCATGCTGTTCGCCTTTTCTGTATTCTATTTTAATGTCTAACTGCTCAAATTGTTCATCAATATATGAAACTGTGTTGTTAATAGTTTCTTGGTTAAATCTATTAATAATTAATTGCCTATAAATATTAAAGATCCCTAAAAAACTTCTCAAATTCTTTGTACATAGGTAGTGGAAGCTAGGTCGAGATTTTTTCCGTAGACGTTTCAAATTATAATGTTAATAAAAATAAAGAAATCATATTAGTGCTGTACATAATTATATCTCAATGTAAAAACATTGCAGATATACAAAATGTGTATATTTTGGCTATTAATTTGGAATTTCGACGACAGGATGTAGTAAATAAAAATTTATTGAAGGTGAAACTTTTTTCTCTTATACTAATAATTTTGTTGTCAATATGTCATCAGTAATTCATTTAAAAACCCTCAATAAAGTTGTCGAGAGTGCATTTTGTACATTAATTTTAGGATCTAAAGATCATTTATATAATGTATATCAATTATATCTGTCAATTATATATGTCTATCTCTCCCAATAATTATTAAATTGAATGCCTAGAATTTGAAAGTTATGGATATTTATGTCCTTTTTACAATTTTTTCTATGTCCAGTAATGTTATCTCTACTTTCCTTTGTGATAAGTTGTTGCAACGTCTATATCAGAATTCATTTTTTTAAACACCAAAATTTATTTATATAACAATTCACATCTTTAAAACAAATTTTCATGTTAATTTAATTTAATTATCTCGACCCAAATTAATCCATTAAATTCTTTCCGATTTAATTTTCAAAATCCTGAAAATTTATTTCGAAAATTTATTTCAAAAAATTATTTAAACTTTATTTTCAAAATCAATTTTTAAAATTGCTTATTAAAAATATTTTTATTTATAAATAAATATTTAATATTTTTGTTTTCTTGTCATTTTTCATTTTAAGATATTTAATAGATACATTAAAAGATATTTTTTATTTTTAAAGAAATATTTTATTTTTTATGATTTTCTTTTATTATATCATTTTTAATTTTTAAAAATATTTAAAAACACATTAAAAAATATTTTATTTTTAAAAACGTTTTTGATTTTTTAATAATATTAACATAATATTAGTAATATTAACATAAAAATATTTTACCCTTTAAATTAAAAAAAATAATAAACTATTCAGGCGTGATAAAAATTTAAATTAACCCCTCATATCCTTAAAACTATGTTCCTGGATTCTCTTACAGAGATGACGTGCAGTCTCTCCAATGTGTGGCGTTACACTCATTACATGAATATTGGTAAATGAGATCCAAATACAATCATAGAGGCATCAAAGATTTATTGTTAAATATATCTTCATTTTTTGGGGTTCGGGAAATTATTTTTATAATTTATTGATACATCGAAATTAACAAACACTTTAAAAAAATTCAATTTCCTTGTTAATTTTAATTGTATTTTGTTATTTATTCTTTTGTTGTTGCACTTAATAAAACTGCTGAATTTATCAAATTTTTACAAAAAAAGATAAAATAAAATTTATATTTCTGATTCTTACTTGCCAAAGGTTATTAAAAAACAAAAAAATATCGGAAAGTGAAAACAAAACTCTTATAAGTTTCACAACTAAAACGTTTATAAAATAATACAGTTTATTTAAACAAATAAATATAAATTAATTCTTATTTAGAACAAAACTTTCATATTTCAAAATAGTCAACAGTTTACTGACAAATCTCTCAAATTTCATTAGAATTTGCGATCAGATTTCTCAGAACGTAATTTGTTTTAATGATGACATATTAAAAAAGGTATCTGATTTAAACAAAAAACAAAGACATGTGAACCTTATGAAACTAAATTATTATTATTAAATCTGTACAAAATTTGTTTTTTTATCTTCAATTTTATTTTATTTTCAATCTTGTCAATTAATTTTATTTCTTGTTTGATCTTTTGAAATTATTAACCATTTTTTATATAATTCTTTTCTCTTGTTTCGGTCTTTTATGATAATTTGTTAATGCAAAATAGTTATACATTATGTAAATAAATATTGTATCAAACAACAATTATAATCAAAAATACTATTATTATTTTTGAATTTTGAATGCTTTTGAATGATTCGTCACAAACACGAGCCTCTATGAAACTATTATTAAGAGGTAGGCGATGCTTCATAGAAAACTAAGAATAATTCATATGTGTAATTTGATAAATGAATATCGTATGAAAAATTGACATTTCATCTGATAGCTTAAAATTAATTTTCTTAGCCCCTTTTGAATCTTAACCTGTCGGCCGATACTCATTTCAACAAATCTTTTCGAATCGTCGGTTTTCAAATACGATTGATGGGCGATATTCTAGATTATGAAACAGCAATACTAACTGTTGTCCACGATCTCTCGTATGATACAGTCATTTAAAAAATAATGAAATAAAATAATGCTTTGTAATGAAATATTAAAACTTTCTTTTGGGGACAGTCGCATATCGCTGTTTCGCAAATAATCACTAAATAATGGGAATCACTATAAATTTAATTGTAGGTAATTAGAATACATAAATAAACACTTTTATGAGGATGATCAGAAAAAGTTTGAAGGAAAAGACACAGCATTGCAGATATTCATAAAAACGCTTTCTGGCAAAACAACTGCCTTGGATGTGAAGAATCGAGAAACGATAAAACACATCAAAGCAAAAAGTGAAAACAAGGAAAAATTCCAGTCAGCCTACAACAATTATGGTTTGATGGATTAATCTAAGAAGATCAAAAAACAATAAAGGAGAGTGATATAGCTAAGAATGCTACACTTCATCTTCTGCTTGGCCTGAAAGGAGGCATGGAAATGGATGAAGATGAATTAGAGAAATGTTTTTCTGAAAGAGTTCAAAAGATAAATTATTACAATTAAGACGCAAGCTCGGATATGCGGAAATATCAACTGAAGAACTCAATAGAACGATGGTTTCGTACTACGAATGCTATATTGAAGTGCTGAAGGATTTCGAATCAATGGCAACTAATGCCATACGGTTAAAGAAAAAGGGGTATAGCTCAATAATAGACAAGGAGTTGACAAAATTAGAAGATCAAAACGAAGAGGTGCTGGTAGCTGCAAAGCAGAGCTTCAACATCAGTCACAAACAGACCAAAGAGGAGGAACAAGTTTAGGTGGTGGAAGATAGAATTCCCATAAAATTCCAACCGGTAGCCTTACCCAAATTTTCTGGAAATGTGGGTGAGTATGAAAAATGGAAGCGAACTTTCGAGGCATGTGTCAATTCCTCAAATATGTCAGATATTGTAAAGTAAATAATGTTAGATCAATGTCTTATTGGCGAACCAAATACATATCGACATAACCTAAGAGTCCTACAAGACGATATTGGCCAAATTGGACAAAAGATATTGAGGTGCTCAGAGGCAATACGCCAATTTAATGAGAGAAATAAATGAGTTCTTTCCAGCGAGGGCAAATAATTTAAAGCACCGAGAATTTTTCGTAGGATTGTTGGAAGCTATTATTTCTAGATCAGAGAATAACAACAAGGAAGTAGAGATTGAAGGAGGATTATTATACATCACCTTGACGGCAAAATTACCCGAAGTTCTAGTCGAGCGTTGGGAGAGAAGTCGCCTTTTTAAGGAAAACCTCAGAAATTATCAGTTTTAAAGGACTGGCTAATAAATGAGGTGGAAATAAAGCGGACCGCTGCGGAAGCCGTTCATGGTATCAGCACATTCAATCCCAAACAGCGAAATCAGAATATTAGAGAAGTTTCTAAAGGAAAATCTTTCTTTCAAAAAGAAGAAAGAAAACCAGCTGGATCGATATATGAGGAATATTTTTTAATGGTGTTTCTTGTGTGTTGTTTGGTATGTTGTTTTATGATTGTGTTTCTCCCACCCAGATGGAAGATTGATATCTTAAATATTTTAAGACGTCAAGTTGTTTAATCAATTATTAAAAGTTAAATAATCACTTTAAAATTAAACTAATATTTCATAAATAATATTTTAATAATAATTTCTTAAAATAAATAAAATTATTTTAAATTTCAATTATAAATAATTTTTGTAATAATTAAATTATAATTTAAAGTATAAATTATTTTTGTAATGATGAAATGGTATTTTAAATTTGTTTGAATAATAAGACGTTAAAGAATATTATTAAAGATTATCAATCAAGAACGATGACGAGCTACGCAAGTTTTACTGAGAATTGTTGTAGTGACAATTCAAATTGTGATAATAATAAATGTAAAGGAAACTCAATTAATGTTCTTAATAAGCACCATGTTGGGATTTCCAAAAGGGTTTCTGCAAAAGAGGAAATGCGTGTAGATACATACACGATCTAACAAAGGAAGAAAGTCCAATCAAATGTAAATATTTCGAATCCGGCAATTGTAGATATGGAAATAATTGTAGAAACCTACATATAAAGACAAACAACTTTGAATCCTGATCAAAATTCAAAAATAGAAGAGAAAGAAGATAAGAAAGTTAGAACTACTGAAGGAGAACTCTCCCAAATTCCGAAAGAGGTACCTTTGTAGCTGATATATCAAAGATAGATGACATCTGCGTTTCACTAAGAACCGTTCCTGTTTACCTTATAAATAAAAGAACCAGACTCACAGTAAACCTCCTACTGGACGATCCCAGTACTAATTCTTTCATTAATATGAATGTTGCCGATGAATTAAACTCAGAAGGAAAAAATCAAGACATCAATATTCAAGTTCTGAACGGGACCAAATTATTAAAAGCAAAAAAGGTTAACGTTTGACTGCAATCTATAGACGGGCGTATGAATCAAATGCTGAATCTCTTTGTATTTGAAAATGTAACAGGTTATTTAAAGGTTTTCAATTGGGAAAAAATAAAAGGAAAATGGCCACATTTAACTGGTATTCAATTGGAAAATATTAATAGAAATTATTGAGTCAATGGGATATTAGGAGTTGACTACCTAAACTTACAATACTCAATAAAAGAAGTGAAATGATTATCAAATGAACCAATAGCTCGCCTAACACCTCTCGGGTGGACTTGTGTCGGAAAGGTTCTGGAAAAAAGAAATCATAAAAGGGTCAATTTTGCAAAATACTTCTTTACTAGGGAGCAAGAGACGGAAAATGATTTACAGACAGACGGTACATGCGATTTTTGTGGAGAAAGAATAACGAGTTAGTGATACACGAATTTAACAGGTTAGTGTTTGGAATTAATGTGTCCCCATTTTGGCACAATTATTTAGTAAAATGAACGCCGAAAGACATATGGAATCATTGCCAGAAGCGGCAAAAGCAATTTAAGAATCAACCTATATGGATGACAGTTTGATATCAGTTGAGACAGAAAAGCAAGCAGTAAAAATGTATAAAGATTTAAAATGGTTGTGGAAGAAAGCTGGGATGGATGCTAAGAAGTGGGTGTCTAATTCACAAAGTCTGAGAAACATCATTCCAGAAGGAGACAAAGCAAAGGTATATCAAATTCTAAGTGAGGATGAGAAAGTTACTAAAACGTTAGGTTTAATATGGGACCCAAAACAAGATGAATTTTTGGTCACTGCTAGAGAAGAAGTAGCGGAATGGTGTACAAAGCGTCAGATTTTAAGCGCATTGGCCAAGGTTTACGACTCGATTGGTTTCCTAACAGCATATCTTATGTTGGGGGAAATATTAATAAACGAAATCTGGATGAATGGCACCGATTGGGGGGTCGACATTTCAGAACCATTAAAAATAAGAGCCCAGAATTGGGTTGAACAACAAAAGAATCTAGATAAAATTCGTGTCAAAAGAACTTAAATTATGCGTCAGATTTTAAGCGCATTGGCCAAGGTTTACGACTCGCTTGGTTTCCTAACAGCATATCTAATGATGGGGAAAATATTAATACACGAAATCTGGATGAATGGCACCGACTGGGAGGTCGATATTTCAGAACCATTAAAAATAAGAGCCCAGAATTGGGTTGAACAACAAAAGAATCTAGATAAAATTCGTGTCAAAAGAACTTAAATTAAAAAGGAGAAAAATTCAAATCCATGTCTTTTGTGATGTTTCTAATGATGCTTACGGAAAAGTTAGTTACATCAGAGAGATTGACAAGAATGATTTTAACACCAATATAATAGCAGCGAAAGGAAAATATGTCCAACAAAAATAGTTTCGATTCCACGATTGGAATTAATGACTGCGGTAGTCGGAGTAAAGTTGGCGAGAAAATTAGTCAGCGCCTTGGGTATAGCCATAGAGGAAATCCTTTTTTGGACTGACAGCATGGATGTATTGTATTGAGTAACAAGATACGGGAAAAAGTTTAGTACATTTATTGCTAATCAAATTGGTTATATTCAGGAATTTACAAAGAGGAAATCAATGGAGATACATGCCATCAAAGGAAAATCCGGCCGATATTCTTTCTAGAGGATGCTCAGTGACACAACTTTCAGAAATGCAAAAATGGTGGAAGGGCCCGAAATTCCTTCAACTCCTTCAGGAAAAAAATTGGCCAGAAAGATCAAAGAGTTAAAACGGAAGTGTGGTTAGAGAAAAAGGGTGTTATCTTGAACACAGTGCATATTGGTGAGAAAAATGATTCCGAGAATTCCGTGGCTAATAATCATCATTCGAATTGGTGAAAATTGATCTTGAATAGAATATCCGAGGCACATATGATAGACAGAGTTGAGGAAGCTGTAAATGATCATAAAGAAAGTGAGTTTGAATTAGCAGAAAAAGAAATAATAAAGGAAGATCAACAGGAATGGTTTAAATCGCAGATAAAATTAAAAAAAGTTGGAAAAATACTTAAAGCAAAGGATTCAATATTAAAAGCAAATCCTATGATTGCAGAAGACGTACTGTTGAGAAGCAACAGCAGGATAGTGAAATCTGAGTACCTTCCTTGGAATTTACGATATCCAATTATATTATCCAATAAAGGTGTGATATCAAATATAGAGCATATTCACCAAGACCTTCAACATTGAGGTGGTGTAAATCAACAATATTGCAAATTATCCGAAAGATTTTGGTTCCCGAAAATGCGAAAAACTATAAAAAAATTACAAAAAAAGATTGTGAGGATTGTTCGAGAAGAATTTTCCAACTGTGAGAAGTGGTTGCAACCTCAATATCAGGATTCATTTTTTAACACCAAAATTTATTTATATAACAATTCACATATTTTAAACAAATTTTCCTGTTAATTTAATTATCTCGACACAAATTAATCTATTACATTCTTTTCGATTTAATTTTTAAAATCCTGAAAATTTATTTCGAAAATTTATTTCAAAAATTATTTAAACTTTATTTTCAAAATTTATTTCAAAGTTTATTTAAAATTGCTTAATAAAAATATTTTTATTTATAAATAAATATTTAATATTTTTTTTCTTATCATTTTTTAATTTTAAGATATTTAATAGATACATTAAAAGATATTTTTATTTTTAAATAGATATTTTATTTTTATGATTTTCTTTTGTTATATCATTTTTAATTTTTTTTTAAAATATTTAAAAACATTAAAAAATATTTTATTTTTAAAAACATTTTTGATTTTTTAATAGTTGTTTTATTATATCATTTTTAATTTTAAAATATTGAATAAGCATATTAACATAAAAATATTTTACCCTTTAAATTAAAAAATAATAAATTATTCAGTCGAGATAAAAATTTAAATTAACCCCTCATATTTAAATGGGAGAAATTCCAGAGTTCCGTCTTCGAGAACCGTTGAAAGCGTTCGATAAAATTGGAATTGATTTCACTGGTCCGATCCTTACGAAAGGAGAAGAGATATATTTGTTTAATTACTTGCCTTCAAAGTAGAGGGGTACATTTGGAAATAACAAAAAACCTGGAAACTGATGATCTCATAAGAACGTTAAAAATATTTATTGTCAGAAGAGGTAGACCATCGATGATAATTTTGGATAATGGAGGAAACTTCCGAGGGATAAAGGGCGAAATTGTAGAGATTAAACAAGATACTTACAAGGCCTTAAATGTATTAAATAATGGGAAAATTAAATGGATCTTTAATCCTCCGAGGGCGCCTCCTTTTAGAGGAAATTTTGAGTGAAAATTTGGTGAAAACAATCAAAAACGCGCTATACACCATACTCGGTACGGCTGAAGTTTTTGATGAGGAATTGGAAAAATCTTAATAGAAATAGAGGGGATCGGTAATTCTAGACCGTTGATGAAAGATGCTAGAGACAATCCGATACTTACGCAAAATCATTTTATCATTGCTGGTTATCAAAGAGAATGTAATTTTTTGATGTCAGGATCAGAAAAAGGAAATGTAATTTCCAGATTGAAGCACGTGCAGAATCTAACTATACAATTTTGGAACAGATGGAAAAGGAATTAATCATCGAATGGAGGAAAAGAAGTAACTGGTTGAAAGAAAACCGAGATCTGAAAGAGGGAGATTTGCTTTGGTTTTTAGAATCGGGTGATAATAATAAAAGATCGCCTGTGGGAGTAGTAAAGAAGATGATTCTGGGACCTGATAACAGATGTAGAGTGGTAGATATCGAAATCGATGGGA
Source organism: Girardia tigrina (assembly GCA_001938485.1). Lineage (NCBI taxonomy): Eukaryota > Metazoa > Platyhelminthes > Tricladida > Dugesiidae > Girardia > Girardia tigrina. Next base: position 9,755 of record MQRK01255135.1, read on the forward strand.
TACTGAAAAGACGAGCAATTCAGCAAATATGTAAAACTCATCATCAGAACGACAATGTTCCTGAAAAAGAATTTGACGAACGAGATGAAGAGATTTCCAGAATAGAAGGTCAGCAGAGTCAGGACAATTATGATAATTAATTGCTTCTTGCGGAGGAGAAATGGAAAATTCAAATTAATGAATCAATTAATTATAAACATTTTTGTGTATAAAATTTCAGTTTTTATTATTATCTGACATTTTATTTTGAAATTTGATAAATCATAAAAAAAGTTAAAACTTATTATTTAATAAATTCTCAATTTTTCTCTAATATATATACTGTAGATACCACTTAAAGAGAATATTTTTGGGACTTGAAAAAATGTTCTCTATAACCGATATTTCTCTTTAACAGATACTTTTTTATAAGGATAATTTTTAAAAAAATATCAAAAAACTCTTTACTAATCAACACATTTATTTTTTAAAAATAAACTCAGTTATTTTTCGCTGCTTGGTTTTTTTCTTGAGTAAAATCTTCTCCAAATCTGATTCAATAGCTATTAAACTTTCTTGTAAATGGTCAGTTTTATCCTGATTTGAATAAAAAAGAACTACTTGTTGCATGCACTCAAATGCTTTATGAATGTTGGGAAGCTTAACACATTGATTGTTATCTGACGTATCAGATAGTGACAAATTTAATTCTACTTCCTGTTCATTGACATTTTATGTTACTAAATTTTCTTCAGCATTAACAAAATCAGTAAACGAGTGTTACTTTTCAAAATATTTCTCTATATCAGATGAAAAATTTTCATTTATTACCATTTCTTCAACCACTTCGCCGAAAGCAGCATGCTTAAAACAATTTTTTATGGTATTACAGCTAACTTTTGACCAAGCCATTTTAACCATGCTAATTACATCAAGAATACTTACTTTAAATTTTTCTTCTGGATAGTAATCATAAAAATGAATCATTTTTGTAACAATTCCTTTTTTATAATACTGCTTAAAAGGATTGATATTCCCGGCATCTAAAGGCTGTAACTTAATTGTAGTATTTGGAGACATAAAAATCAACTCAATATTTTTTAAAGATTGACCTAACGGAGGATGGGAAGAACAATTGTCTACTAATAAAATAAATTTTCTTCCAATTTTTCTTAATTTAGAATCCCATGACATTATCCAATTTGAAAAAAATTGTTGATGTCATCCATGCATTCTGATTGTTTTTATAATTTAGGGAAGTAATATCAACATTTTTAAAACATCGTGGATTTTTTGATTTTCCAATTATTAATGGAGGCAATTTTTCACCTTCCATACTTGCACAAAATAACAAAGTTATCCTATCCTTGGATAACTGTCCTCCAACGCACCTTTCTCCTTTAATCTTAATTGTTTTATTTGGCAAAAGCCTATAAAATAATCCCGTTTCATCTGCATTAAAAATATCTTTGTTACCATAACCTTTCCTAATTTCCGGCCATTCATTTTTAAGCCACGACGCAACCAATTCATTATTTACATTACCAGCTTCTCCAGAAATCGATCCGAAAACAAGAGAATGGCGAGTTTTAAAACGTTGGATCCAACTCATTGGACAAATAAAATCTTGAATCTTTAGGTATTTGGCAATTTGATCAGCTTTTTCAATAAGTATTACACTGTTAATGGGTATCTTTTTAGATCGTTGCAGCAAATACCAATCCCTTAACTGAATATCTAAATCATCATAAAAAAGATTGTTTCAGTTTCTTGGTTGATGAAGGCCTGGAATTGTAGGCCTCAAGTATTTTTTCCCTTTTCTTGTGACAAATGTTTGATATTGATGAAGGAGATATTTTATATTTTCTGGCCAATGATGCTTGACTTTCTCCTTGCTCAAAAAGTGCTATGATTTCAAATTTATGTTTGAGTGTTAGAATTGTCCTGAAACCTGATTTCATTATGGCCTAAAATTTTTAAGTAAAATAATATTTTCAATTAATCAAATAACCTTTAATCAGGTTAATTTTTAATCAATTACCTTTTTAAAACAAAAATAATTAAATTATATGTTGACTGTCTAAAATAAACTGTATTTTGAAAAAAATAAAACCAAAATAAAAAATGTTTATTTTAATAAAACATGTTCTCATTAACCGATAATCGGTTAATGAGAACTTTTACACTGAAAATT
>MQRK01255136.1:0-14106 GCA_001938485.1 Girardia tigrina
CAAGATGAAAAAACAGTTCGTAGAGTGATATTGGACAGATGGATATGGAAATTTGGACCTCCAAAGGAAATCCATGTTGATAGAGGAAAAACATTTGAATCGGCTTTGTTCAAAGATACTGTTAAAAGGTTCAAAGTCGAGATAATCTATTCAAGTCCATATCATCATAATACAAATGGGATAGTGGAAAGACAATTTCGAACAATCAGAGATGCTATAAATATTAGAATGAAGGACGGAAACCACAGAGATTGGACAGAAGTTTTGTCGGAAATAGAATTTATGTTGAATAGTACAGTTCAAGCTACGACAGAGTGTTGATAAAAAAAGCAAATATATCAAAAGAAGATGATCGTTACATGGGTCCGGCAATTGTGGTGAAACGAAATCACGAAAGGAGTTACGAGTTACAGCTCGAAGATGGCAGAACTTTGATTAGAAATGTTGAATGGCTAAAGCCATTTAAACCGATGGGGATGTGAGGAATGTTTTGAATTGTGTATTGATATTGTGCATGTAGAATGTTGATTCGGATTGTGCCTCTCCTACACAGATGGATGATTGATATTTTCTTTGATTCTTACTAATTAAAAATAATTGAATTTAATTTTAAAGTAAAAAGATTTAAAATAATTTTTGAATGTATTATTTATTTTTTTAATGTAATTTAATTTTAACCAATTAGATTCTTTATAATTTAATAATTTTTATTAACANATTTTCATTTATTGAAAATAATTAGTTTGAACTCAGAAAAAATTGATCAAGAGAGATGTCAAATAGTGAATGCGCTTGTAATATTAATAAATGTTGTAAACCTCATATTGATGTTGTTAATACACTTTATCTCCTATTTGGAATACTCGTTTCGTCTGTGTCGTGCTTTTATTCATTTCCTTCTCGACAGGTCTTTTTCCATCGGTGTTTTTCCACCAATATCTTAGTTTCCTACCAAAAATTATTTCTGCTGGAGATATTCCTGTGGTTGCCTGAATTGCGCTATTTAGCATAAACTCTATTTCTGGCCGGATTTCCGTCCAATCTTTGTGGACCTCGTCTTTCATCCGTATATTCATGGCATCCCTAATTGTTCTGAATTGTATCTCAACAATTCCATTGGTATTGTGGTGGTAAGGATTGGAATATACTATCTCAGTTTTAAATCTATTTGATATTTCTTTAAAAAGCGCTGATTCGAATGTTTTTCCTCTGTCGACATGGATTTCTTTTGGTGGTCCGTATTTCCAAATCCATTTGTCTAGTAAGACCTTTCGCACGGTTTTCTCGTCTTGATGAGCTACTGCGTTCAAACTGATGTATCTACTAAATTGATCGATTATCGCTAGTATGTATTGCCATCCATTAATATTTCTTTTAAAAGGTCCGCAGAAATCCAAATATATTTTTTGGAATGGTTCATCAGCAGATTGTTTAATATGTTTCTCTTTTGTTTTTGTTGTTAGGGTCCTTCTTTTCTGACAATTCATACAACTTCGCACAATTTCCTTTACCATTTTTCTCATATCTTCCATATCGAAATCATCTTTCAAATAATTATAAACTTTCTTGCTACCAGCGTGACACAGCATCTTGTGTATTTCTTCCACAAATTCAGTCCTTTTATCTTTCGGAATCAAGAATTTGTTATCGATTGTCGTTGCGATATCATCTTTCAGTAACTATTTCTTTGTTTTCCCAGTTCTGATATCTGATCTAATCTGTTTTATCTTGTCATTATCTTTTTGCCATTTGAATCCTTTGGATTCATCGACTAACGCTAGGATTCTTGTTTTAACTTTAACCTTCTTAGCTTCCTCGTACATAGCTTGAGATTGTACACACATTTCACAGGAATTTCTCGACATTGCATTGGTGTTAGAGTGTTTTTCACCTGTCCAGTATTCCATTGTCATATCCAACCCACTTTTAAAATTTATCCAAGTTTGAAATTCCGGAGTGATTGGGTTCTTTATCGTCATCATAAAGGTAATGGATTTATGATCCGTTCTTAATAGAAATTTCTTGCCGTACAGATAATGCTTGAAGTGTTGTGTAAAATAGTAGATTGCCAGCAGTTCTTTTCTCGTAATACAGTATCTTAATTCATGTTTGTTCTTTTGTGGGATCCATATGCAATCACTCTTTCTCTTCCATATATATCTTTCTGTGATAGCACCGCGCCAATGGTGTCAAAACTAGCGTCTGTGTCCAATATGAATTCTTTTCCGAAATCTGGGTATGCTAGTATTGGTGTATTGGTCATCTTTTCCTTTAATTTTTGAAACGCTTCGTTGCATTCTTCAGTTCATATTATCTTTTTTTCTTTATTCTTTTCGCATAGTCCATCCAATACTTTTGAATACTTGGAATAATCTTTTAAGAATTTCCTGTAATAGTTCGTTAAACCTAAAAAGCTTCTCAAATGTTTTACACACGAAGGATTCTGAAACTTGCTAATCGCATCAATCTTTGTCTGATCTGTTTCTATGCCATCTCTGCTGATCACATATCCCAGAAACTTTTTCATTTTAACCAAAAAGTGATATAATATATATAAAGTATAATTCCGGTTAAATTAATTCATGAATTCTTTTATATCGTTTGTTTGATTATTGCTTTTGGCAAATTTCAATTTCAAATTTTTATCTATTTTTTTACTGTTTTAATTTTTTAGGTAAATATTTGCAATTATGTCTGATGCGAAAAAGAGAAAAGTAGATAGAGAAAATCGAAAGTTCAATGATGAATGGTCAACAAAGTATTTTTTTACTACACGCAAAGATAAAGCAGCGTGCTTGATTTGTCAAGAAGAAGTGGCAGTTTTCAAAGAGCATAATATACGACGGCATTTCATTTCTAAACATGCAAATTATGGAAGCAATCTATCTGATGAAGCAAGAGTGCAAAAAGCAAGTGATTTGTTGAAGCAGTTGAAAAAGCAGCAAAATATTTTTGCAAAGCAAAATAAAACTCAAGAGGCAGTAAGCAAAGCAAGTTTTCTTGTGGCATTTGATATTGCAAAAGAAAGTAAAGCATTTTGTGATAGTGAATTCATCAAGAGATGCATGATACATGTGGCTGAAGTTGTGTGTCCAGAATAAGTGAAAGATTTTGAAAAATTAAGCATGTCCAGAAGAACAATAGTGCGTCGAGTAGAGGATATTAATCAAGATTTATTGAAGCAGCTGATGTTGAAGAGTGAAAAGTTTGATTATTTTTCTATTGCACTGGATGACAGCACAGATATTACTGATACAGCTCAATTGCTTATTTTATTCGTGGTATCAACAGTGATTTCGAAATTAGTCAGGAATTACTTTCAATGGAATCAATGAAGGATACTACAACAGGTGCAGATTTGCTTCTGAAAGTAAAAGAGTACATTGAAAAGCATGGTCTTTATGGACTAAACTTAAAAGTGTAACAACTGATGGATCATCAAATTTAACTGCCAAGAATGTTGGTCTTCTTAGTAGACTTAAAATAATTGTTCATGAAATATGTCCAGATCATGAACTTGCTTTTCTTCATTGTATCAAGAAGCACTATGCAAGAATATTTTGAATATGAACCATGTTGTAAATGTTGTGGTAAAAATCGTGAACTTCATTAGAGCAAGAGGGCTCAATCATCGTCAGTTTATTGCATTTATGGAGGAGATTGAAGCTGATTACAATGACATTCCCTATCATTGTAATATCCAATGGCTCAGTTTGGCAAGAGTTATAAAGCGACTTTGGGAACTCAAAGAAGAAATAAAGCTGTTTTTGAAAATGAAGCAAAAGGATGATCAATTTCCACAATTTTATGATCCCCAGTGGCTTGCAGATCTGGCATTTCTTGTTGACATTATGGATCATTTGAACAAGCTCAATGTGACTCTGATACGACGAGATGCTATTATTCATGAACTGTATTTTGCAGTAAATGCATTTGAAAAAAGCTGACTTTCTTCTCTAATCAAATGAAAGAAAGAAAACTTCAGCATTTCCCAACTCTGAATTCTTTGACAATCAGTGTTATTGAAGCTGAAAAATACACCAAAAAGCTGAGTGATCTTCAAAGCGAGTTTTCGAGGCGCTTCACATATTTCAAAAAAATACAGCTTGAATTAATGATTCTCTCAAATCCATTTACTGTCAACGTTGAGCATGTGCCTTCTAATATCCAATTAGAACTGATTTAATTACAATCCACCAATGTGTTGAAGGATTCATTTAAGCCTGAAAATGTTATCCTGTTCATCAAATCATTAAGCAATGCATTGTATCCAAACTTGAAAGATTTTGCAAAAAGCATGCTGGTGATGTTTGGATCAACTTATGTTTGTGAACAAACATTCTTGATCATGAAACACAAGTCTGACTTGCGATCACAAATGACAGACGAACATTTAGCAGCTGTTTTGAGAATTACCACCACAAATATGCAGCCTAACTTTGATAAGCTTGTGTATGACTTCAAACAACTTCACTTTTCACATTGATTTTTATAAAATCTTTTTTCATATTGAAATGTTAATCATTTATAAATTTTGTAACATATGTCATATGATATTATTTGTAATAAATGTCTTGTGGAAACTCATTTTATCATTTATTTTCTTGAAATAAATTTTCTGGCCCGCAGAAGAGCTTAAATATTGGAGAGTGGCCCAATTAAAAAAACTTTGCCCACCCCTAGTCTAAATACACAACTGCCTCTTTCCAATTTAATTCACCCAAAACTCTTACCATCAAATCTTGAAACGTTGCTGGTGCGCCGCAATTCCAAATGGCATTCTCTTGAAACAGTATTGGCCATCCTTTGTAGAAAATACTGTTTTGACTTTTGATTCATCTTCAAGTTCCACTTGATGGTATGCGTTTTCTAAATCAATTGTGCTAAAATACTTTGCTCCATTTAATGTATTCAGAAATTCCTCAAAATTCGGCATTGAGAATACATATCTAACGGTGATTTTATTCAAAAAAAAAATCTATCCGAAAATCTACACACACTAAAATCTACAAAACACAAACTAGAGGGAAATTCTACGGTGAACTGTATTTCTCTATAATATCATTTTCTTCATAATTTCGAATAATATCGTCCAGTTTTTCCTCGAAATGTTTTGGTTGTCGATAAGGTTTCACGAAAAGTGGTTCTCCATGCGTATCGATCTTGTGTTTAGTCAGTGACGTCCTTCAAATATCCCATTTGTCGGCCATAAATATTGATTTAAATTCTGTTAAAAGTTCAATAGTTGATTGTAAATTTTGTTTTCAAACAGATCTTTTATTCTCCTCAGTCTATCCTCGTCTGATGGATTGTCTCTTATTACCAGTAACCCATGAGTATTTGATGGTTCTCTCTTTAACTTAATCCTGAATTTGTCCAAGGAATCTATTCCTGCAATCATTTCTGGATCTAAATCTTTGACCACAAAGAAGTCAACTGTTTTCTGCATTCTTTCTATGATCACTTTAAGTTGAACAATACCATAGTTAAATGATCATGGTCCCCAACAACGGTCCGTATCAGCTGATTGATCTCGCCCGTCGACACGTCCAATCTGTCACCCAGGAGAATCTACTTTTGACCAAGCAACATCCATGCGTCAAATCTCGCCAGACCAAACACTCGGCGCAACTTACTTTTGATTTCCTTGGCATTTCTCTGTTGATCCAGCGATAAGTCTTTCCACGTGTCGTATGCCGGCCCGTCCAACAGCATGACCAAGCATGAAACTTAATTTTTCATTAGCCCATTTACATCGATAGCAAACTCGAATCTGTCGATACAACGTTCGACGTCCTCCTCACCATCAAATTTCTTCAAATTACTGATAGCTTTCAAAACCGCTATAGCTTGTAAAATAAGATGATTTTTTCGATTTACAAAAACTATATTAGTCAAATAAATTAGAATTCATCCATTAAATTACATTTATAATGTTAACTGGAAATAAAAATTCGAATTGGTTCTCAATGACAAATCAGATGAATTAATGAAGAAAATCGACAAAGACAAAAAACAAGCTCGAGATTCAGACGATAAATTGATAACGTCAAAAAATGCAGACAGAAATTGGGAAAGTCAAATGGCCCTCATTAGAGCCTCAAATAATGGTTGCAAAAAATAACTTTTGGCCGAGAAAATCCATATCAAGTTCCATTGTTATGATTAAAATCAATAGAAAAGGAATTTTTCCGTATTTTATTTTCAATGGGAGTTATTTTACTTAATTTACTTAGTTATTTTTACCCCCAAGCTGTTCTTCGATCCACAATTTTAAGTACTTATCCAACATTTCACTTTTTCTCTGAACTGTATTCTTGATTTCATCCAGGGACTTGGTAATATTTTCCCCTGTTTGATCAATAGCATCCGCTAATTCTACAGCACCACGTTTCATAGTTTATTACCAATTCCGCGATTAACTTTTCTATAAAACATCGTTTTCAACTTCTTGGCTTTTGTTTAACTGTGTTGATATATTTTCGATTTCGTCATAAATCGATTTAAACAATTTGTCTACTGACAAAATTTTACTGTTTTGTCCCATATCTAAATCATGATACATAATTGCTAATAGATTTATTAGTAATTCTTTTGTGGGTCTACCTGTAATTTTAATTTGTTTTCTTTTAAATCATCGGCCTCTTGTATTAATTTTTCTAGATATTCTACTTTGGAATGTTATATTATTAGGATCGATATTTACTCTGTTATTATCTTCTGGCTTATCAAAATCACCGTCTGAAGAAATAACTTTATTGGTGATGATATCTAGATCTCTTTCTTCTGTATTCTTAATCTGCTCTAAGTTCGTCACGACTTTTTCTTTGGTTAGATCACATTCTTTATCCTCATGTTCTAAATTTCGTCTCATTTCATCAACTTGAAATGCTATAATTATGTTTAATTCTGTAGGTTTGTAACCGATATCCAGCAAGTATTCATCATCATCCAATTCATGCTCATTATTATTTTCTCCAAATATATTTCGGGCTTCTTTTCTTATTCTTGATACCCTTGCTCGGAAATTGACTTGTACTTTATCATGTCTTCCAAAAAAACTCAATAATATTTAAAGCGGTTTCATGTTGATATCACGTTTTCGAAAATGGTGATTAAATAATGATTATATGTGTTAGTTTTTAATAAGAATTACGCAATAACTTTGTTTCCCAAAATATATTTAATAATTAAAACAAATACATAAAGAATGTGAGAATTAATGATGATATAATTAAACCACATTTAATTAATTTTATATAAATTAATATTTATTTGTGTTAGGTTGGGAATTATCTTCCATTCTAAATCAAAATAAATTAAAAACTTTAAAAATTTATTAATCTACAACAGTTTAAATTTGTTATTTAAAAAAAATTTCTTTTTTTTATTTTCTTTTTTTTAATTCTATTTTCTATTATTTTTTTTAATTACGATTATAATTCGAAATTTTTTAAAAACCAAAATTCTTATTTCTGAAAATTAAAAAATTAACAACAACCCTCTCTTACACCCCCGCACGCAAGAATATTTTAATTTTCTCCACATTTCTTTCACATGTTTTACCAGACATATCTTCAAGAACATATCTTCTATCATGTACTTTTCGAACTACTTTATATGGCCTGTCGTATCTCCCTTGATCTTTTGTTCTAGATTCTACTTTTACCAATACATCATCTCTTGGGAAGAATTGTCTTCGCGTGATAGGCTCTTGGTCCCTCTCATATTGAAATGTCTTGCTATTTTTTCCATCCCATTTCTCCCTGCTAATGCGTCTTCCGAAAATGATTTCAGCTGGACTCATCCTAATAGTCGTCTGTAATGTGGCATTTAATGAGAACTCGATCTCCGGTAGAATCTCTGCCCAGTCGGAACTTCTTCTTTCATGCAATGTTGCATTAATCAATTCTCTCACTGTACAGAATTGTCGTTCAATTTGTCCGTTTGTGTTATGATGATATGGGCTGGAGAATCTAATTTCAAAATTCTGTTTCTCTGCGAACTCTTTCATCTTTTTTGATACAAAAACCTTACCGCAATCAACATTCATCGCCTTGGGAGAACCAAATTTCAGTATCCAATTCCGCATTATTCCTTTTATTATCGACTCTTCATCTTGTTTCGATATTGCTAATAACGTAATGTATTTACTGAACTGATCAATGATGCCTATAATATATTTCTTTTTCCCAGAAGTCTCCTTCAACGGTCCACAAATATCCACATATATACATTCGAAAACCTAGGCAGCTTCTAATTTAAACGTGTTCTCTTTTGTTTTTGCCGTATATGTTTTGTACTTTTGGCATGATTCACAACTGCGTATAATCTCTTTGATCTTACCTTTCAGCTTGTCAAAATCCTTAGAGTCTCTTAAATAGTACTCAACTTTTCTTGCACCCGCGTGTGCCAACATTCGATGGGTTTCCCAGATAATATCTTCGAGTGGTTTTGTGGTTTTATATTCTGATACAACATCCAGTGCACGTGTCTTGATTTTTTCTTTCTTAGCTTCCTCGTGTTGCATTAAACATTGAGTACACGTATCACAATTCATCCTTGGAAGCATATCAGCATTCGTGTGCAAAGATCCTTTTCGAAATTCTAACTTCATATCCAAACTGCTCAGATAGTTAATCCACGTTTGAAACTGCGATGCAATTAGCTTCTTAGTGTTCAGCATAAACGTGATTGCTTTATGGTCGGTACGCAAAGTAAACCGTTTACCATACAGAAAATGTCTAAAATGGTTACAAAAATAATACATGGCAAGCAATTCTTTTCTTCTAACACAATAGCCCTTCTCGTGGTTATTCATTGATCGCGACCCATAAGTTACAACTCTTTCCTTTCCTTGATCGTCCCTCTGTGCTAACACGGCTCCAATGGTGTCGAAAATAGCATCCGTATGTAGAATAAAATCTCTTTTCATGTATGGAAAATACAATACCGGGCTTGTAATTAATGCATTCTTCATCTTTTCGAATGCTAACTCTAGCTCGCTTGTCCAATTGAGTTTTTTATTGTTATTCAATCCGCATAATTGTTCTAATACTCTGGCTTTCTTTGCATACTCTTTAATAAATCGTCGATAATAGTTACAAATGCCTAAAAAACTGCGTAAGTTTTTAACACACTTTGGCTTCCCAAACGTTCTTATTGCTTAAATCTTAGACGGGTCCGTTTTAACACCGTCTTCGTTAACTATATGTCCAAGGGATTTGATTTCCCGTTTCAACAATTGACATTTTTCTGGGTTCACCCGCAATCCTGCTTTCCTAATATTATCTAAAACTTGATTCAAAACAATATAGTGTTGCTCCCGATCTTTTGTGTATACCAAGATATCATCTAAGTATACAGTGGCACCCTTGATTCCTCAGAGTACCTTTGTCATCATCTCTTGGAAAGTTCCCGGCGCAGCCGCTATACCAAACGGCATACGAGTAAAACAATACTGTCCTTGCTTTGTCGAAAAGGCCGTTTTCTCCTGAGATTCTTTGTCCAGCTCAACCTGATAATAAGCATTTCCAAGGTCAATCGAGCTAAAATACTTTGCACCTCCTAAAGCATCCAACATCTCATCAACATTGGGCATCGGAAAAGCTTGTCTCTCTGTTATTGCATTTAAACGCCTAAAATCCAAACAGATACGAATATCTTTCTTCTCTTTTTTCCATACACAAATTAATGGTGTGTTCCAAGGTGAATTATACTTCCGAATGATATTATTATAATACAAATTTTTTATAGTCTCCATGATTTTTTCTTCGAGATGCATTGGTTGACGAAAAGGTTTTAAATTAATTGACTCTCCATTCGCCTTAATATGATGTTTTGCTAAACTGGTGCATCCGATATCCCATTTGTCAGCCATGACTACTTCTGCCTGATTCTGAATGACCTCTAACAGTTTTGAATCTACTTTACCTATGCAATTTAACACTCTTTTTAATCTCTCTCCTGGCCTTATCACCCTGCCGAATTTCGCCTCGATGTTACATACACTTCCACATGCTTCCCTTGATACATTATTGTCTTGAGATTCGTTCCTTTGTATGGAATAACCGAAAATTTTCATGAATACTATGCCTCCTTTCAGTTCCGGAACCACACTCTCCACAACAATAAATGGTACTGCTTTCCTTGTCTGACGTATATCTACTTCTACCTCTATTTTACCCAATACTTTCAATTTTCCATCGTTGGCACCTCTCAAAATGATATCGCATTTTTCTAACACCAAATTATTCAAATCTTGATAATACTTCTTACTCATAACATTAACACCTGCTCCTGTATCCTACAAACACTCCCATTGTTTCCTGAATTTCCACTGTAACGCTCGGACGCCCCTGCATTTTACTATAACATACCTCTGATTTCTGATCCTCAATCAACGCGTTAACATAGAATACTTGCTCAAAATTCTTTTTCACAAATCCATAGACCTTATTCATCGTTCGCACATCCAGCTCGCATCCGAATCCGTGGGAATTATCTTCTAAGATCAGTGGCATTCGACTCCAACCAACTCCCCAATTGGCGGAGCCCAGTCGTTTGGGTACGTCTTATCGTTTTTTTCTTCATGAACACAAATTCTTTTTCCAAACTTTATTTTTCAATAACACAAAATAGCACACAGCTTTATATTGTTCAATTCAATAGTATCAATAAACGTATTCACAAACGGATATTCGATGCGAGTTTATCAGATCACAGTTTATTAATTTTCAAACTATAAATCTTCTAAACGAACGATAACCGTTAAACTCTCAAAGTCAAATGAACCTATACAGGATACTTGGTTCAACTTCAACTTCAAGAAAAAAGAAATAAAAAGGAAAGAATTTAAATAAATTTACTCTACACGGAATCTTCTTTTAAAATTTGTTGCAGGAAATTATTGGTGTGATTATGACTGAATTCGTTGTTGTTTATATACTAGCTTTTTCTAACCTTGAAAATTGAATAACTAAAATAAATCTCAAAATATTTATAATTATTCTACAAATTTTATTAAAATAATATAAATTGAAAATTATTGATTTTTAACAGCGCGTTATTTTTAATAAATTTTTTTTTAAACTTTTTGATTAAAAATTTGAATTTATATTTTGAAACCCCAACATATATATGTATATAATGTACTATATGTATATAACAATAATATACTAATATTAATGGTTGATATTGTGATGATTCTTTAGTAAATAGTTGATGATACACATAGTGATTGTATATAATATATAACAATAATGTAATATGCATGTTACATATAATATATATGTAACATATGTATATTAAAATGTTCACTTTTTGAAAGGTTGATAAGGTAATGATACAATTAGGGTCACTTTTTATTACTGTTAAGGTATATTTGAAGGCTTTTATATACAAATGGCTGTTCATGAGGCGATTTTAATGGTTGATGATATGGTTGGTAAGGTATTTTGATGGTTGATAGTATGGTTGTTAAGGTATATTGGATAGTTGATAGTATGATGGTAATGGTTGATAAGGTAGTTCTTATAGTATTTTATATATTATTCAATATTTTCTGTATTTTTTACATGTTCAATTGTGCATTGATATGATGAATGCATGACGATATCACCTTGGACATGGTCATGTTTTGAATGGTTGATACGATATTGGTTGACAACATAGTATAATATCATAATATAATACATACCTATAATATAATATTTACACACATAATGTGCATATATTCGAAAAAGCACTACGTATCGATTTTTTCAAAAATTTTGATATTGAATCTGATTTTTCATATATAAGTTACTATCCATGTGTTCAGACAGATTTTTGATATTTTACTTGCTTCGCCTTATATACCCTATGAGAGTTCTCCCTCACTTTACACTATAAAACACAACATCTCAATAATCGACATGTGTGCGTTTTTTTCGAGAATCTAAGATCATATTCCGACTATTAATCTATGGGTTTTTATACATGTGTTCAGACAGATTTTTGATATTTTGCTTCCTTGGACCTTTGCCTAGGCTACACCCTTTGGGCATTCGACACCACTTTACACTATATTATATAAAAAAAACATGAATGTATTGCACTTTGTACAATTGTGAACTTATTGATATTGCACACTTGTACTAAGCCTAGGCAGGCTGCACACATGTGCAGTATTGATTAGCACATGTGCAGCCGGGGCAGAATATGTGCAGACGAGTGCAGTATTGATTTTTTCACTTTTTGTGTAATTTTGGTGGTTTTGACATGTTTACGATGATTTTTAAGGTGTTTTTCATGGTTTTTAAGGTAACAATGATGTTTTCGATTGTTTTTATATATAATATTAAAAAGGTTATTGTAATGGAAAATGAGAGCGAGTGGATCTCTATCTTCCATTAGCTAAATAAATTAATAAATACAAAGTAATCTGTAAAATTTATTATTTAGCATGATAAACATAAGGTTGTTTCAAAATTACGTATTCTAAATGTCAATTCATTTAGTGGTATGGAAATAAATAGATTGGGTTTATGTTTCTGAAAAAATGTGTCAACTGAAATCGTCAACATGAGATTTGTTTAACAAATGTTGATTCCATGTTTAGACTGTTACTAAACGTTCATCGGGTGAAACTCACTATGCGAATGGTTTAGGTGCCGGTAGTTTGATGGAAATTCATCGGTGAGAGTGCCATGTGAGACGAATTTCCAGTACCGGCTAAATCAGAAAACTTGATAAATGATTAGTGCTCCGGTTGGATGCGTCAGCTAATGTTATGGAAATCAATTTGTTGATTTTCTCAATGCGACAAAAATCCGCTGACATTAATTGGTACAGGATACTTAAACACTGGATTGGGACGAAAGAAATCTATTATTTCAACCTATGATTGACACATTATTTGGTCGCAATGTGATACATGTAACAACATACATAAAACTAACATTGTCATACTTTAAACAAAACATACTCATTTGTTACAGGAAATGAATGACTGATTAATTAAATCAAATTCTAGATAAACGTTACACATAAAAATTCGAATAATTGGTATGACAGTTAAAAATAATCATGATAAACTGTGGCTTATGATATTTGGGAGGTAATCAATCGATTCATTCATGGTTGTATTGACCAACATTTTTATTAATATACATATATATATTAATACGTATATATTAAATAATTAATTAATTTTACAAAATTAATTATTTAATATTCGGGTCGATTCAACAAGAGAATTTCTTGTCAAATTGGCGGATTATCATTCCGAACGATTTCCACCGGCCGAACTTATAGAAGCAAGAACAAGAAATCGCCAAATTGTCCTCTCTCGATGTCTCAAATCAATCTCGCTTGCAACAATAAGATCGAATCGAGATTCACTAGGAAAACCCGTTCTCAAGGTGATTTGTTGTGAGTAAAACACAGATTAACGACATCTAATTTATCTGAACATTTATGTCGTTGGAATACCGGGTGATAACACGCAGCTGTGCCATAACCATTGTAAAAATAATGAATTTGCTGATTTATCAAATCAACTATTTTTACTATAAAATAATAGGCCAACAATGTTTAAACTAGATTAATCCAAAAGATATAACAATGATGGATTAATCTAGTTGCGAACCAACGATTAAAAATAATAGTCAAAAATAAAAAATAACGCTGCTACAATACAAACTTTAAAAAAAAAGTTAAAAAAAGCTGTTAAAACCAACTTCATTATTAATGAAAATTATTTACCTGCCATCATAATTCAGACAATACTAAACAATGAAAATTTCACGAAGTATTGTTGCATTGTGCTTTCCTGATTTCTTCAAAATCTAATTCCAAGTTTGGATATACGAAGGTATTCCATATCTGGACGTCTAGAAAATCATCGAGAGTGGTAATAGTATTTATTATTCATATGCATTTCATAAGGAGAATAAAAAGAATTTTGAGGTGCTTGTGTATTTGTTTATTTTAAATACATTCTTGTTTATTTTAAATTTGGTATGTTGAAATTGGTTTGTTGAATTTTGTATGTTGAGTTTAGTATTTGGAAATGTGTTTCTCCCACCCAGATGGAAAATTGATATTTTAGATGTTCACGATAAA
>MQRK01255138.1:3202-25036 GCA_001938485.1 Girardia tigrina
TATATATATATATATATATATATATATATATATATATAACTCAATATATATATATATATATATATGTTCTAATTGAATAGGTGTTTTATTCGAAAAAAATGTCTCATTTTACCAATAATGTTTTTTTTGAATAATGCGAATATATGTGTTTTTTTTAAGTAAGACGGTAGTTAAATTACACTTTTGTTTTAAAAGATTAAATTTATAAAAAGAAGTAATTTAAAATTATTAAACAATGAGTAATTAAAATGAATATGTTTGTTATTTTCATATCTAACTATGTAAATTTAATCATTTTTTTACTTCTTCGTTTTTCGATTTTTTATGTTTGACGATTCATTATTTATAGCTTTTACATTTCTTATCCTATGCATAGGAAGTCATAGAGTATTGAAATAAAGATAAAGACTCCATATTTTGAGACAAAATAGTAACAATATATTCAAAACAGCAAAAAATTGTAACAACGTATAAAATATTACATGATTGGATAAAACAAGAAAAAATATGCAATCCTAGAAACAAATCTTCAACACTTAAAGTCAGATCTGACAGAACACCGGATCGGGCTGAGGAGGCCAGCACTCGTTTCTCGTGCGGGAAGCATCGGTCGGTTTAATGTCGACTGACCATCGATCAGATCCGACTGGCACCGGTTGGCGCTCCGACGGATATTGGTCATCGGTCTAACTTGCCGCGGCTTCCCGAAAGGCGGGTTTGAACTGGTTGCCTCAAAGTTAGTACCAGGTAGTTTGAGATCGACCAAGCCCGCCGATTGTCAACCCCAAAGCGTGACTGTGATGGCTGCATGTGTGTGTCTTGCACCGCCAAAGTGTGTGAGGGAGTTGGTGCGGATTAGTGTTACGGTCGGGTAATGTGATCCGCTTGGAACCCTGGGCGGTTTCCACGATCCACTCTCACGACACCGGCCTGTTTTGTTGGGCGGGTAACGCATTCCGATAACACCCCGCCAGTGGACAAGTGCCGATATTATCAGTCGGTCTGTTTAGTACTCGTATCAGACGAGTATGGATAATTCATATTAATTTTGTTTAAAAAGATAACGAATTTATTATTGATTGTTGTATTTTTTTAAAACTCCAGTTTTTGACAATTAGTTAAACAAAATGTAATTTTGTTACACAAATAATAATTTTTTTGATTGTTTTTTAATCTTCCAGCACCACATTTTACATATAATTTGAAATATTAGTTTTAAAAAACCTTCATGCTAAGTATAATAATTCAAATTAGCATAATCAATGAAATTATTAAATATAATAAGAAAATTATTTGAACTAAAATAATATGAATCTTTTTTATAAGTTTATGAAATGTATTTAATAAAAGGATTTTATTACATTTTTTATATAAGCTTCATCTGTCGGTTTGTCGGATTAAAATTTTGTCGTTGATTTTTCATACACTTCGCAAAGCTCAATTAAGCTGAAACATTGAATACTTGCTCATTTCCTTAGAAAATACATGAATAAATTAACAGATAATTTTAGTGCACGTATTAAAGTCTGTGTTTTTTTAATATATATATTACTTGTTTTATTAATATATATATATATATATATATATATATATATATATATATATAAATTTGTAATAACTTTTTGAAAAAGTTAATATAAAAATAATTGTTGTGATATATTTTAACATATTAACTGTTTTCTTCAAAACAATTATATCTTCATAATATATATTATAGAGACTTGTCGTCAGAAACACAATCGAAAGCAAAATAATATTATTGTTACTCGAATGGAGAAAATTTCATAAATAAAGTTGTAAAAAGAGATTTTAAAATTTTGTGTTCACAATTTGATAATTACTGATAGACGGTGACCTGTTTTAATGACAAAATGATCATTTGATCCTTCAATAATGTGTAAAGTTAATTTTCTTAAACTTTATTAAAGTATTTGTATAATTTTATATTTTACTGACAAAATGATTATTTGATCCTTCAATAATATGTAAAATTAATTTTCTCCAACTTTATTAAAGTATTTGTATAATTTATAAATTAAACGATGATTACATAAATATCGCTTTGGTACATAAATGAGAATAAATCGTGTGCCGGAAAATCATTCGAAATTGATCAAAATAAATTTTATATACTTGATTTTATGATTTCTAAAACACTCCCATCATTATTTATATGGTAATATGAAAACATGGCCTCAACACGCGAGGACCCCGGGGAATTTTGTGTAAACATTAACAAATTATAAAAAAATTTTTAATAAAAATTTCGATTTGGAAAATAATTCGTATAGAAAGAATTTTTATAAATATATTTTTTAAAGAAAGTTAAAAATATTTTTAAATGTTAAAAGTTTGTTTCAATAAATTTATTAGTTATAACAATTAGTAAAAGTCGTTTGAGAATTAATGGTGAGTAAAATTAATAATTTGTATAATATTCGTCTATCTCTATTATTGAATGATAAATATTTTAATTATTTATTTTTGTAAAATCGTTTAGCCAATTAAAACATATAATTTGTTAATTGATTTGTGTTATGTCATTGCCAGTAAAATTGATTTTTACCACACTTATACTAATTCAATTAATCTGTGTTTATTTACAATCCAATTGCAAACGGTTTTTCACCCATTTCCCGTGAATCGATTGAGCTCAAATTTCGTCCAGTTGCGCAATCGTTTTGGCTGCATTCAAACAACACTAAAACATTTTTTGATTATTCACAAATGTGTTTATAGATTAAACTTTAATCTAAACAGTGATTCCAAACCTGGGTGGCGCGAGCGTCTGAAAAGGGTGCCGCGAGCTCTCGAGATGTACGAAATTATAAAATAATAAAATATGTATTACACAAAATATTATAATATATAAAATAAATGAAAAAAAATTTAATTGTACAAAAAATATCTATAAATATAGAAGAAATATTTAAATTACTTTTACTTTCAATTAATTGCTAAATAATAACACTCAGTAAATCCCTTATATGCGCATGTCGTGAGAATGTCCAGTGCATTGGAAAAGTAGAAGCATAGTGTATATCACGACAGCGACTGCTACTTAATTCTGTAAAATTTAAAAATTGCCTATTGGGGTGCCACCACCTGAAAAAAGTTTGGGAAACACTGGATTAAAGAATATTGTTTCAAATTTGAAATTAAAATTTGTGTTTTATATTTATCTAATCTCTTAAATTTTTGTTACTTTTACGTAATAAATATGTTTTGGTATTCTTAATAATAATAGTTTATTTGGTTATATCTTTGTTATCCGGACTTTTGAAAATGAAATATTGATTTTTATGATCCGGAATATCTCTTTATTTTATTAATTTTATTGAGAGAAAGAACAATTTAGGTAAACCGAATGCCTACGGTTTATTCGGACATAAAAAATACCTAAACTTTCTGTTAACTTGTCGGTCATTTCGCCACCACAAGTGAATCGATTGGACAGCTCGTTCGAGTTTTTGACCCGAATTCTCGACTCTTAATCGATCAAATTATTAAAAATATCGATTGATTCAGAGTCAAACTGCAGAACTCGACAGTCCGATTGATTGCATTACCTCATTTAAAAATGGGGTTCTGATCTGCGAAAAATAAGCAGAATATTTTCGTGGGAAAATTTTAGTCGATCTTTTCAAATTTAAATTAAATTTCAGTCGAAAACTCTGGTTTCAAACCTAAGAATCAATGACTTCTAAGCGTGGTTTTTAAAAAAGTGTTTTTGTAATTTGACTAATTAAATGTAAAATTACTTATAAACTGCAGTTATTGATTATGAAATCTATACATTAAAAACTCAAAAAAATATAATGAATAGTGTATTTTAGACGTTAATTTATAAGCCTCTCCCGAATGTTAAGGATAACTGTCTAGTGCAAATAATACTCAGCATTGGCGCACAGAGTAGTGAATCATGGACTCTGTATTGGGTAGAAACCATTTGACAAATATAAAGTTTTCTGATCCTCTCACACGAATTTAGATGCAAGAGTGCGAGCCTGATTCGTCAGTAAGGCACGTGACTTGTGTCTTCGTAGCACTTATTGTCAGTCCAAACCCCAGAAATATGTCCTTAGACGTTAATTTATTGTTCTATGTACCGGACATACAAAGCTTGTATCTTTTATTAAACGCCTTTTTTAATCTGGAAACAATCGTGATTAATTAATTTCATTTCCCTTGAACTTTAGATTAAATTATTATAAATGATATAAAAAATTAAAGACTTACCGCGAGAGAGTGGAACTCACAAGTGTTATATTATATGTCACGCATAATTGAATGTAGAATCTGAGTAACTTTCTTTTTACCTTTAATTTGTTCTGTAAATGACGGTTAAACCGTCAAAATTGAAAACTGGGTTTAATGGGTTATCAATTTTATTTTGTAATTAAAAACCAATTTATTTCATATTTATTTTTGAATTTTAATTTTGAATTAAAAAAGATTTATATGACTTCGTATTTTTAGTACTTAAAAATATAAATAAAATTTTATATGATCATTTATTTTGATGATTCACAACTCATACAATTCATAACCGTAATGACTCAGTATAAATTTTTATTATTTTAAAATACATTTAAATTATAACATTTATGAATTTTGCTTTTAGGGTTGGTTTGAGGATAATTGTTATGATGAATACTGGGGTTATGCTCACAGCGGTTACAGCCCATATGATGAGGATGAATGCTCAACGTCAAGTGATGAAATTTATTTCGATGTAGGAGACAAAGTTAAGGTTGTAGAGGATAAGAAAACATTTACGCAGATTCCAAATAAATGTAAAGAACTCTTAGGAAAAAAAGTCAAAATCATACAAAAATTTCACGATAACGATTACGGAGTAAAATACAAGAAGAAAACATTCTTGATAAATAAGAAACATATTGTGAAGCACAAGAGTAAGTTTAATTTTTGATTTTTATTGTTATGACTTTATATCAAAAAATATGCATCACATTCTCAATTATAAGATATTATCGAGGAGAGTGATGTCTTTACCAAAGAGTTACCTTATTTACTTCTACATTTCAGCTATTACTACATTACTACACTAATTGCTAAAGTTATGCTAGGAAGGAAGACTTACTAGAGATTTCGAATCATCTTTGAAACATATCCTCAGGCTGTCCACCTTAGATCTCAATTGATAAGAATTACTAAAGATAATAATTATAAAACATTTGCGGCAAATAAAACTTCTTCACTAATCGCGCCATAACATCATCCACAATAAGCTTTATTCTATGTTACATTATATATCATAAATGATAAAAAAATCGAGCAACAATATTTTCTTTCAAAATAAAATCTTTTTATTATTATTAAAGCAACTCACATTTTCATATCTCACACATTTCATGAAATAATAATAATGAAATAAATCCTAAATATCCGACAAACAATGTACGTTGGAACGTATCCATATTTTTACCACAATATTCTTTATTAAATAATTGAACAGTGAAATTTTATTACTGGAATTTCAAAAATGTCTTATATTCGAGGAAATTGTAGTTTAAAAACATTTACTAAATTTAGGTAACCCAAGAAAATCTGACAATGACGACCCAAATGCCGATGCCCTTAATCAGGCAATCATTCAGAATGACTTGACTCAAGTTTCTGCTTTAATAAACCTCACTGGAGTATGATTATCATTTGGACCTTTGAATCACATTTATTTGAATTTAGCCTAACAAAAAACTAAAGAGGTCGTATCCTCTCATACTAGCTGTGGAAGATGGTAACGAAAATATTATCAAATTCCTTCTGGAAAAAAAAGCTAAAGTAAATGTAAAGAATTTTTGTGGTAGTTCAGCACTTCACTGCGCTGTTCAAAAAAATAAATTAGAAATATGTTCGTTACTTCTTGAACATGGAGCGGACGTCAATTCTTTAGATGATTCAAAATATACTCCAATTATGACTGCCGTTCATGGGGGTTTTAACGATGTCCTGAGATTACTGGCCAGTCGTGAAGAAGCCGATCTGACAATTAGAGTAAATTACGATTTATGTATTTTATAATTTTACTTAACCATTACATATAATTGTTATAACTAATAAATGATTTATATCATGGTTAGTTAACGTTTTAATACCTACCGCAAACTTTTTCACTTCAATTGGTTGTAAAATATTCTTACCACCCAAATGTTCTACAGTATTGATAATTGATAAAGTAGAATGGTTTAAACAATTTATAAAGTAAAATTGAGGAAAATTAAAGCAAACAAATACAATATTTCAATATACTATAAACATATTTTAAAACTTACTGCATCATAACCATTTACCTTTTATACATAGGAAATACATGGAAACATTTTGCCTTTTATTCTATTATAGACATGAATTATGGTTTGATTATCTAATTTGGACAAAGCTTAAAAATCTATTTATATAAATACAAAAAAGCAATAAACACCTGCACCAACAATAAGTTAATAATCTGCAGCCATTACTCAAGTCTTTTTATAGCTTGGAATCTTTGTACACCAAAACGCAACGTATATCTGGAAATCGAATATGCCTAATAAATAAAAATGTTCTTAAATAATATGTTCAATTATATATTGATTTTAAATAATTACAATTATATTTAATTATAATATTTGATTACAATTATATTTGAACTAACAGGAAAAAAAGTCCTTTTGTCCACCAAAAACTCCGTACGACCGACTAATTTTCGGTTTGGACCAGATTGACTATCACTGATTTAGATCAATAGTTTGATATAAGATAGAAATCAGAGAATTACCGTTAGGAAATCTGACATTAATTCAGAAATATGCGATTTATTGACAAAGAATATTTTAGAATTTAAATTATGAATGATCAGTCGATTATTTGACGATTTTATTAAACATTAGACACCATAATTGAGGCAAAAAGAGGTTATAGGGAATAAACTGTAATGGTTTAATTATAGTTGCCGATTAAACTGGCTGCCTCACCCAGAGCAACCTGGGTGAAGAGGTGTGTGGACACCTAGCAGGATGAAAAACAAAACCTAGCAAAGGGCGGATGAGCTCCTTTGAGTCAACGGCCATCCATACCTGAAGAGGAGATAGGTGCCAACAGGTTCCTTGCCTACTGAGACACTCAAAAATATACGAAACCCAAGCCACATGCTTGTGCATCATAGAGTGCACTCACTTCCCAAAGGCCGGTATGGTACCAAAATAAATTATCTTTAGGTAAATAAAACAATTCAAAACAGACTTAATTTTAAAAATAAATTCTTATGGTCATTCACCTTGTAAATAATAGTAAATTCTGTCTTCATTCAAATAGAGTCTAATAATTTATTAAATGTTTTAATTTCAAATTATACACAATCATATCTCTGTCATTAGTTTAGATAAACAAAAATACTTTGCTATTAATAATTACATTACAGTAAAAATTTTAAAAACTTTTTAGTGTTTCTTATACAATAGAATTCTTCTGTTTTCAACAACACAGTTTTATATTTATTAATAAATCATTTTCTGTCATTTTGATTTTCAAATTTAAGCATATACATGGATATACGGCCCTCACTCAAGCTATTTTGCTCTCACGTTTCGATTGCATAGAAACGCTTCTTGATGTTGGAGGATGTCCGACAATTACAAGAAATCGACAGGATGATCCTTTTTATATTGCTGTGAATCATGAAAAGAACAGGTACTTGTTTTCTTTTATTTAAAGTCGATTTAGAATTTATTTAATTAATTAATAGAAATAAATTAAAATACATTTATAAAAAACCTTTTTTAAAACATTTTAGTTTTTATCTTTGTGAGGATTTTTGGAAACTCGTTTAAAGTTTTGATAATTCAAAAAGATATCAAAGAAATTTCAAAAAAAATTAAAATATATCATTAATTAAAATATGAGAATATTTTCGATAATAATAAACTTAGTTCATATAAATTTTTAAATAAAAATTGAAAACTTAATTTAAAATAATTTAAATTAAAGATAAAATAAAATACAAAACTTAAAGTTCGAAGTAAAATATTTTGGATTACTAAAATTAAAATGCAAACTTTACTAAGGTTTGAAGTAAAATATTTGTAATACAAAGAATTTTGTAAATTAAAATAAAAGTTTTAAATGTCAACTTCTGATTTGTCAACTGCGAATTATCACGAACCGAACAATCATCAAAATACTAAATTATATTTTATACTTTTATTAAATTCAAAATATAACAATTGATAGAGGAAGAAAGTAATTCTTTGATGAGAAAAGGAAGTTGAAGGATTTATTGCAAAAGATTTGAACAT
The DNA here is from genome assembly GCA_001938485.1 of Girardia tigrina. Lineage (NCBI taxonomy): Eukaryota > Metazoa > Platyhelminthes > Tricladida > Dugesiidae > Girardia > Girardia tigrina. Next base: position 11,500 of record MQRK01255138.1, read on the forward strand.
TCTTTGGACTTCACTTTGAGCATTCACGTCCCACTGAAATAACTACGAAAACCTCAATAGTGAATTAAATCTGCAATAATAAAATGCTTGGATTTCAAAATGTCAATTAAGTCGCCTTTACTGTATATTCAAATTATTTACTTACCTTCTTCTTTATTTATCTTCTCTACCGGAGATAAAGTAAGGACAGGATGACAACAATGTTTTTAATTTATTTTGAAGATTAGCTTTAAATAACGTACTCAAATCACAAATCAATTTCTTGGGTTCCTTTATTCTTACACGATCAGATCTAAAGAAAATCTCCCCAAAACACCAAAAATATATTCTTGCTCTTTTTAAATGAAAACCTTTCTTTTATTCAATAAAGAAAAACATTCGGCAGTTTCATTACTTATTTCTGATTTTTCTTAGCCTATCTTCTCTTTAATATTTATGTTAAGATTATTGAAACCATGATTATTAGAACATTTATTAGTACAACATTTAGAGTCATCACAACTATTTGAAGATCTTTCAGAGTTTGACATCATTCTAATTATTTTTTTCTGTCTTTTAATAATGATTATTCGAAAAATTTTTAACATCTTTCTAAAATATTTATTATTTGTAAAATTCCAAAAAATATATATTTAAATTAATAATTTTAACCATTTCATTATAAAAACTCAAAATAAATGAAAATCTTTTATCAAAGTGTAAAAATGAATTTAAATTTAAATCTCATAATATTAAATTTGTCCGACACAAATATATGAGAAAAACTCTATTTTCAAATTTTCTAGAAATATCTTTTCAACAAAATATTTTATATTTTATCATTTTATTTATATCCTTTTAAATACTTTTCTTTTTTAAAAAATATTAAATTTGATTTTAATTGTTAATTTCATAAATGAAAACTTAAGAGATTGTTATTATTTAGTTAATAAATATTTTAATTATGCTCGAATAGTCATTTACCGTAAATACAAAAAAACACCAATTTCCATCTGGGTTGAGAATCACCATTCTAAGTTCACCATATTCAAATCAGCATACTTTGTTCACAAACAATTTATACTATATTTCACATAATACATTCCAATACTTATCTAAATATAATATAAATTATTATACAAAAGAGGAAGAAGAAAAAAATCCAAGAAAACTAAACGATAATTTTGTGTTACCAAGATCTAGTTTTTTTAGTTTTACAAAAGCGGACGCTTGCGTTTCTCCAAACAATTTTTAAGCATCCTTTTCTGAGATTCGTTTTATGTTTGATAAAATAATGAGGATTTTCTTAAAATTTTATGATTTGCTTCTCTAAAGAGACATTCACATTTTTGAAGAATTATTTTTCGTTTCAAGATGGCGTATACAAATTGTAGCTAGAAGATCTCAGTTGTAGACAAAAGGAGCAACTATCTGTTTTGACAAACTTCGGTACGGATAATAATGGAAATATTACCAATTAAAAATAAAACGATTTCAAGTTCATAATTTTCATTGCCCCTTGGGCCCTAAATGATAATCCGACTGAGGAAGCATTTCATGACGAAAAACAAACTAATTTGTAAAAGTATTGTTTAAAGATAGTTATATTTTGAAATTCTGAAAGAAACGTTCGTATCAAATGTGTGACGCCATTTCATGTCCGATTGGGGTGTAAAATGGTAACTGTAATTTGATCGCTCAATAAAACCATCGCGTTAAGTGTTATTCAATTAAGTAAAATAAAATTTATAATTTAAGTTGATTATTTCTTTGTAAAATATAAAGAGGCCATTTAAATTAAAAATTAAAAATAAAAAAGTAAACATTTATTATAAAAATTAAAAGAAGTATTGAAAATATAGAACAATATGAAAAATATAAAAAATTCAAAAAGACTGAAAGATTTAAAAATACAGAAAAATACAAAATTATAATATTGTTATTTATTAAATAATTAAAATTATTATAATTTTATTACGATTTTAAATTATTTAGGTGTAAGTTTAATTTTTTATTTTCATTTTTTATTAAAATTATTTGGCATAATTTAAAATTATTTTTTTATTTTTTAATATTTTATTATTTAAATAATTTATCATTTCAGTTATTACTTTATTTATCATAATTAAATCTGTAAAAATAATTTTTTGCTGTCAAAAATTAATAATTGGTGATCTATAAATTACTTTAATTATTAAGCTGAAAAAAAATTAATATCCGCTGTACGATGAAATAACTGTTCAAAGAAATTACTGATAGAATGAGTTATGTGATGAAATTACCACGACGAAATTTTTGGATGTATAAAAAGTCATTTCAAAAAGATTCAGAATCAATTCAGATCAAAACCATTTGCAGTTTATTAGATAAGAAACTGTGAAATCGAAATCCCTTTGACAGTGCTAATATTCTGACATACTCTTCTTAAATGTTTTGAATCTTTCACCTCCGAAACTCCCTGTTTCTTTGTTGTTGTTTACGTGTTGTGTTGCTACCATTGAACCCTATAATAAACCCTTTTTAATCCCCAAATACCTGTGGCTATACTCGATTATTGCGGTCAGGGGTTGGTTGCTGGCCCGTTCCAAATCCACCTGCAACTCGAAAGGCAGTCCAGCCATGAAGGCAGCTTTTGTTAGATCGTCAACCTTCGTTGCTAACATCTTCACCTGAGACGTATATTCATCGATAGTCTCGCCATCGTGATACTTTAAGTTTATCAATTGACTGTACACAGAACGTCTAGTCAGGCCGAACGAATTGTTTAATATCTTGAAAAGTCAATCGCAGCTGCTTTGCGTCTTCTCCTCCGATCCCATGTAGATGTTCAGTGCAACGCCCGATAGTAAAAAAGAGAGATACGGGGCTGGATCAGTAATCTTCTGGATTTTCATGATCATTTTAAATTTCTTCTGCCAAATCTCGAAACTGATGCTTCCATCGAATTTCTCTAAAAACTCCAAAACCATTTTCATAACATTCATTATGCCCGGATAGCTTGTAACACTCAAAAAGTTTATTTTCAAAACACTGTTTAATTGATAATATTTAAACAAAATATTTATCAAAAAAGTAAATATTAAATATTTCAAATAATTAAATTATCTAATATCCAACACATACTTTAATATTTAAACCAAATATTTTTAATATATATATATAATTATTATTTTATTTTTGCAGTGCGAAACTCCTCGAAGTACTTCTTAAAAAGCTTGGTTCTTCAATTATTAATAACAGCGAGTGTGAAGAAAAGCTCATCCACTATGTTGTAAAACGCGGTCAAGTTGAATGTTTGAAAATTTTGATTAAATACGGAGCTGATATTAACGTCCGGAACAAGTTGTCACAAACTCCTCTACATCTTGCTGTAAAGATAAATTGTTTGGATTGTGTAAAAGTTTTGGTGGAGAATAAAGCAGATATGGAATTAAAAGACCAGAGACAGCTAACACCTCTTCACTTTGGAATATATTTACTCAGCAAAGATAATTTGACAGAAATGTTTAGTGATTACGACGAAGAAAATGATGAGGGGTATCTCAGAGAATTTGAAGACTATAGGTATTTCTATCCAAAAGAAATGAGAAAGGTTTTAATATATCTGACAAACGTTGGAGCAAATATATACAAGAAAAATAAATACGGAAAATCACCGATAGAGGGGTGCAAGGATGAATCCTTGAAGAAGGAATTGTTGGCCATTCAGCTGAAGAAAGACATACCGAAGGTAAAATATTTTGTATTATGTATTCAATGAAATATTAATTTATTTATTTTATTATCATTTCTAAACTCCAAGCAATAGGTCATTGACCTAATACATAAATTTGAACAATAAATTATTCAATTTTATTTAAAAGTATTCACTTAAATTCATTAGTTGACCACTAAGTTTGTTTTACTTTTTAATGTTTATTTATAACTAAAGAGTTTCAGCTCGGCGTGCCAGTGTTTGCTGGTTGCTACAATTTTCATTAATTTAAATAGTTTCTCTAAATTATTTTGTTCATAGCTTCTAGAATGTAGACTCAATACCTACTCTATACATTGTAATGAATATTTCCTCACTGGACTTTTGACGATTGATAATGAAATTTAAATAAAATTTGTATGGTTCCAATTACTGAGTCTCCACTTGCTCTGTAAAACTGTATTAACATTTATTCTTACGGGCAGTTCAATGAAGAGACATCAGGCAAAGTTCAGTTAGAATCGGCTCGTAGACGGAGGCGTTAGCGATGTTTGACTGTGAAATCATAAATTAATTTAATATAAATTTTGTCTCACTTTAGAACCATAGAACTGCTTGAAAGTTTTGTTTAAGTTTTTGCTGAATCTATGAATTATAAATCGCTGTCGGCATTTAAATGATTTGTAAACCATATAAATTCGTAGAAGTTTTAAAACCACACAAATGCTTAAAATTTAAAACCACACAAATGCTTTAGAATTTCAATTCTTCAAATATGTCAAAACGGATTCTTTATTCTTTCACATTCAATCACAAATTTGTTTATGGTGCTATAATATTGTTGAATTAAATTTACTTAAGTTTTTATATTTAAAATCCACTTACAATTGTAAGTAAATAATCCAGAACAACTGTTAACGCATTAGTTGGACTCTCATGTTTCTGCCAATAATGTGTTATAAATTATTTTGCAAAGTAATATCTCATGGCATTTAATCATTGTTCCTTAAATAAAGACTGCTAAAATCGCTTCAATTGGTCATAAAAGTATTGCCGGAGTCAAACGTCCGGCGGGAGATCTGTTTGAGGAACAAGGAACCATGAAGAAAATATGTGACAGAGTATAAAATATCGAGTTATCTTTTATTTGATAATAATGATTAATAGGAAAGGTGCAAAGTATGTAATAAGAAACGCAGGAGCTTCGTATTCGGATGCGGCCATACGGCCTGCGATACTTGCGTCAATGATCTGCCGGAGTGTCGATTGTGTTCATTCAGTTTCGGGGTAAAGATAAAATTGATCGACTGAGATTTATAAAATTTCAGTCGATCGGTTTTGCTTGTTTTGGTAAATAAATAAATTTATATTATTATTCGTCTTTCTATAAATTTGATCATTGATTCCGAATGAGTGTACCATCTAGTCATTTTTATTTATTTTGGTATTTTTTTATTTATTGATTGAGTCTCTATGAAAAGTAATACAAGAAATCAATTAAAATTTCAATCATGATCCAATGAAGTAAAATATGTTCAGTGATATATATGTTACGCCATTAAATATTCCTTCGTTATTACGATGTCACAAACTTGAAAGATTAATTTAATCTCTATAAATGAATCTAAGAGCTGTAAGAAATAATAAACACAGATAAAGCCTTTTACCAAATTTGATGGGTATGTGACAAAGTAATCCTATACAATAACTTTCAAATCGAATTTGTATCTTAAATGGATACTTCAAATACTTATTTAGGTGTCTGTAGAGGTAAATATCGCTCGATTTCGAATCTCAGCTTCATAGCGGATGATCCACATCAAATAATCCAACTCATTCAATTGTAGCCCGAGAAATACTCACTGAGTTCACTAGCGCATTGTCGTGGAGAAACCAAGATTGGTCATAAAAAAGTCATAACTGATCTATGACTGATCTATGAATCCTCCGCATCTACAAAGATGGCCTCTCCAGGAAGTTTCCACTCTGTTGACTTACGCTTTGTTACTGGCAAACACATACTTTAATCCTCCATAATTAAATATGCTATGAAAGTCTCACTTTGCTGGATCAACAGGTACAAGTGGTTCTGACTGGACTCAAAGCGGGTTTGCATCATTTTATAAGTCGAGAAGTGGGCTATCAATCTGTCTCAATTGTCTCTCATTCAAGATTGAATTGTCACTTACTTTGCTATCATTTTTACAATAAATTTAAATTAACGACCAAAATCGACTTCAAAAGTCAATTAATATATTAAAATTAATTGTGTCTTCCTTATCATCGATGAAGAATTTATTTATAACCACTCAAACCGATGGATACAACCAGATACACGAAAAATTTCGGGAGTGGTTTCATACCCTGTGATAGTCACTCTAATCGCCAGTTCCTTTGAGAAGCGGCGATCGTCGAAGACCTCAATTTGATATTATTCGATAGCGCCATGAATTATTTCACGGTCGATTGATTCATGTTCGAATTGATTGTCGATCGATATTTCAATAATTAATTATAGATGCCGATTTAAATTTAACGAATTAAAAAATATATTAGACAGAGTAATTCCAGTAACATTTCACTTCAAGGTAATTCACATACAATACTCAGAAGCGTTTTTAAGCTCACGCAATACATTCATAATATTTTTAAAAAATAACGATAAACCATTTTTTTACAAAATGTACTAATATAAATATAGAGAATGTTATTTTATTTTAATTTTTTAAATCTTTTACTTTAAATTATGTTTTAAAAATTTCTGATGTTTCAAAGTAGAAATTTACAATTTTACAGAAGGAAAGATTCACACTTCTACCGGAAGTCCTGTCAATGAATATTTATTAAACACGACAACTAGATGTGAACACGTTTCAAATTTTTCTAAACATTTAAACAATCTTCTTTTAACTTAATAAACGTTTTAAAAATATTTAAACGATCTCTAACTTCATGGAGAAACATCGTGACTATGCTATATTTTCTTCAGAGTCCATTCATTCCAATAATTCCAGTTAATTTAAATTTATTGCATAAAATTTTTACAGAAAATTCTTAAACAAACAGTTTTGTTTGATCAATTGATACAAAAATAATGTATAGTTGCAATAAGCAGATCGTTTTCATGTTATTTTTTGCTATACAATGAACTTTCTTTGGTAAATAAAGCTGCATATTTTTCTATTATTGAATATGTCATAAACATAGTTACGATCAATACTTTTCCCTCTTTCGCATACCCATAATTCCAAATCTGATTCCGATTCATTGAGTTTTTCACATTCCATAATATTCGTAGTCACATGATCCGTGATCGCTATTTAAGTAACATCACTATTTGCGTGTAAACATTTTTGACAACACAAACAGACTCATCTTTATAATAATTTTCGGTAATACCATCCGCGGTAAACATCTTTCTTTGATTGATGTATTTTTTTGTATATTTATTCAAATCTTTTAATAATGAAAAGTTATAAATAATGATAACTTTTAATTTCTCAAAATTTTTTATTGGTAAACATGCATTTATCAAATTTTAAAATAAACATAAGTTTTTAAATGAAATTGTGTCTTTGTTTCCTCCTTCCATGTTTTATAATAAATTTATTTTGTAATTAGTAACTACTGAATTTCAAAATGGAGGTATAAAAATTTTTGTTTGCCATTTTACATTCTACAAAACATTTAGAGTTACTAATAATATAATAAATATATTAAAAAATGTAATAGTAATTTTTCTTTTTACAAAGATAAAAAAATCTTTTTGTCAAGTAGAGTTCTGTCCGCATAAAGCATGGATATAAATAAATTTTTTTATTTACTAGTTTAATTTACTTAGTATTATTGATTATTTAGCACATTAAAAATACATGATGGTAAGATGTTTAAAAGACAAACACATATTATATTTTAATTTTCAAAATAAATGATGTATTTTCTGCTAATCGTTTTTAATAAAGTAATTTCAAAATTATTTTCGTTTTGATAAAGTCAATAGAGAGAACAAAAACGTTTTATTTTTTAACATTTGGCTTTAGAAATGCTATAAATTTAAACAAATATTATCACCAATTTAATCAATATAATGTTTTCTTGATTATTTTAATTTAATTTTTTAAAATAATTAATAAATGTGAATTTTAACGTTTATTTATTGTCGTTGTGTTTATTTGTGATAAGAAGATTTAATTGTTTTATTTATAAAAAAAATAATGTAATCAATAAAACCAATTATTTTATCTTTTCAAAGTAGTGGAAACGTATAATTATAACTTCTTTTACTTTTTACTTATTTGATTCAAATTAATTTCTTTCATTGTGCTGAATTAAACTAAAATTTTCAATTTTAAAACGACAATTTTTTTAATGCCAATTAAGTATATATATATATATATATATATATATATATATTCATATACGTTAAACCAATCATAATAACTCTAAGACATAATTATTAAAAAAATTGAAAATTTTATGTTCCATCAGATACTAATACTTTTTTAGCCTGATATAAGTTTCAAAAAAGTATAATTTAGTTACCCATTTTAAAATTTTTATTGCTCGATCTCACAGTAAACAGTTTTAGTTTCAATTTTTTATACAAAACAATTCGTATGTCATTATTTGGAATTATATTTTCTTTTAGTCTAATTTGAGATGGTTTTAAATCATATAAATAATTTTCAAAATTATATTTAATCGGATTTAATTCAAATGGTTCATTTAATTCTCGTTGATGCGAAAAGACATTCATCAAAACAAGTGATCGTTGTCGTTGAAATTTATAATTATCCATCAAAATACCCAAAACTCAAAAAAATTATTTATTTTTCAATTTTCGTATTTACAATTGATGCAGTTAAACAAACTGCAATTTTAATTTTTTTAAGTAAAAGAAATTCATTTAATATACAAATATTATAGACTAACAGGAAAATTTTAAGAATAAAATCTAACACAAATGTTTTAGAACAAGTTAATATTCAATAATTGTTTTTTAAGTCATTTTAATAAATCAATATACACACAAATGATAACAATTAATTGATTCATTAATTTGAATCTTCCATAATCCATGTTGTGAATTTTGAAATACGAATTTAACAATTACACGCTCGTTTATAAATCGCTAAACATTTAAACATCCTAAAAAACGAAAACGTTTAAACGGTCTTTTAAACTTTAAATGTGCCCACCTCTAACTACAACCGATTATTTAATATTAGAATAGGGGAAAACACAGCCTTTTCAAGTCCTAAATTCTTTGAATAAATCCTAATTTTTCCATTAATATCTAATGATATCTTAAAATAATTCTACATATTTTTTAAAATCTTCACTTAAAAATAAACATTAAGTCAATAATCAAATATTTCACAATTTATAATTGCTGATAATGAAATATGAAATTTTAAAAAATGTTCAAAAAATTCTATAAAGAATTATCACTAAATTATTTCTCAAATATTTATATATAATTTGAAATAATAGTTTAAAAATTTTTACGCAAATAATAATTAAAATTAGAATAATCAATAAAAATTATCAAAAATAATACATAAAGAAATTACTTTGACTGAAACAAGAAGAATCTTTTTTATTAAAATGCTTTAAAGTTTTTCAAATGTATTTAATAAAAATGTCTTTTTACGCACTTTTATATAAGTTTCATCTGTCTGTTTATCTGATACAAATCTTGTATTTGATTTTTCAACCACTTCGCAAAGCTCAAATAAGCTGACACGTTGTATACTTGCTCATTTCCTTAGAAAATACATGAATAAATTAACAGATATTTTTAAATAATTATTGTGATAGACTTCGCCATATTGAACGTTTTCTTCACATCAAACAAACATTTATACCTTCATAATATATGCTGTAGGGATTTGTCGTCATATACATAGGATTGACATCGTCATCTCTAAAAACGAGTCCCGAAACATAATCGAAAGCAAAATAATATTATTATTGCTCGAAATGGAGACAATTTCATAAATAAAGTTGTAAGAATAGATTTTAAAATTTTGTGTTCACAATTTGATAATTACTAATAGAATGTGACCTGTTTTAATGACAAAATGATCATTTGATCCTTCAATAATGTGTAAAGTTAATTTTCTCCAACTTTATTAAAGTATTTGTTTAATTTATAAATTAAACGAGGATTACATAAATATCGCTTTGGTATATAAATGAGAATATATCGTGTGCCGGAAAATCTTTCGAAATTGATCAAAATAAAACATTAATAGATAAACATGGCCTCAATATGTGAAGACTCAGTTGAACTTCCTGTAAACATTAACAAATTAAAAAAATATAAATAAAAGTTTTTGATAAAAATTTATATTTTGAAAATAATTCATTTAAAAACAATTTTTATGAATTTATTTTTTTAAGAAAGTTGAAAATATTTTATAATATTAAAAGTTTGTTTAAATAAAATTATTAGTTGCAACAATTAGTAAAAGTTGGTTGAGAATCAATGGTGAGTAAAATTAATAATTTGTATAATATTTGTATAACCAATTAAACTTATATTTTGTTAATTAATTTTTATGACATTATCAGTAAAATTGATTTTTACCACACTTATATTAACTTTATTAATCTGTTTGTTTGTTTACGATCGATTTTCGAACGATTTTTCACCCATTTCCCGTGGACCGACTGAGCTGAAATTTCGTCAAGTTGCGTAATCTCTTTGGCAGCATTAAAACAACACTAAAACATTTTTTGATTATTCACAAATGTGTTTATAGATTAAGGACTGGTGTTTCAAATTTTTAATTTTAATTTGTGTTTTCTATTTATCATAATTTGTTTTATTTTTTTGCAATAAATATTTTTAGAGTCTGGGGTATCCAAACATTTTCAATAATTTTCTTTAGAGAAAGAACGGTCTCATGTATCATCTATCAGCATAGAACGACTATGTCGAAAATTTTAAAGCTTACCAAATAGTTCAAGATTTCATCGTAATCCAACAGTTGATCCGTGTCGAACAAAATAACAAATTTTTTTAACTATTTTGTTATTTTGTCACACAAATCGTCTGGATCGTAAAGCTCGTTTGAGTTGTGTACCTAAATTATCGACTCTAAATCAACAATATTGTTTCAAATATCGATTGATTCAGTGTCGAACTGCAGAAATCAGCACCGTCCCATTGACAGCAGGACAATTTAATAAAGGACTCCGATCTGCAAAAAATCTGCAGAATTACGTCGAGGGGAATTTTCAGTCGACCTTCGTGAAATCAAACATCAATGATTTTTTAAGCAACGATTTTTTAAACTATTTTTAATTAGACTAGTAAAATACAAAATTACTTACAAACTGCAGTTATCTATACATCGTCAGTGTATTATTTAAAATTCAAAATAATGTTATAGATAGTGTATTTTAGCCCTGAATTTAATGTTCTGTGTACCTGACATACGAAGCTTGTATTATTTATTAAACGCTTTTAATTAAGTGGAAACAATCGCGGTTAAAATAATTCAATTTCCCTTAAACTTCAGATTGAAATTAAAATTTATTTATTTTCTTTTTTATTCTCCGTTTCAGTTTCAAAATTTATAAATTTAACTCCTCAAAATTTTAATCATAATTAAGTTTTCAGAGTTATTTTTAACATTTAATTTAAAAACACGAAACCCTTTAGTTAAATTTTATAAAACTATTAATAAATTAATTGACAAAAATGATATAAAATTTAAAGATATCCAAGATCAAGAACAATCTTCCAACACTAATAATACTATACATTATTCAGAGCGATGTTAAATGGTACCAGATTCAATATTAAAGGCACCAGTGAATGCCGTCAATTTACAAATTATATAATGTGAATTATATAATCGAAGTTATCTCCGCATATAAATCTTCAACGCCAGTAGGCCTGTGTTCGGATCTCGTTTACCAGTATTAACTCAATGAGTGTAGCTCCACTTATTTCGATGCGCTTCAGATCTTTTCTGTAGGAGAATCCAGGAACTTACCAATTTTATTTTTTAGCGCAATTTCCATACTGACAATTGCGATTATTAATTGGTTATTTCTGTGTGGATGTGTGTCCGCAGCTTTAAGTCGTGTCTCCTCCTCAACGAAGCAATATCAAGGGCTAGTTCCAAAAGCAAATATGTTAAGCAAGTTTGGAGGATGATTGTGGGCCAAAAAAATTCCCGGAATTCCTTTATTGATTTCCTGGAAAAGCCAAAAAACCTCGAAAAAATGCAGTTTTTGGCCTATATCTCGGCAACCAGACCACTTAGCGACTTGAAACATTTACCAATCGATTCCTGCAATAATTTAGGACAATATTGCCGAAGAAAGTTTTAAAAATATCCTTTCGTTCGGTAACAAAAAATTAATCATAGTCAAATACTGATATAAACGTTTTAATATTTGGGCACCGAATAACATAAGGAAATTGCGCTTAAATTGTCACTAGACTTTTTATTAACTTGTTTAAATAAATATTCATTTTAATTCAAAATTATGTACGATAATTTATTTTATTCTTAAAATTTAGTAACATGAAAGAATTGTTCTTCAAAATTTTAATGACTTCGTTTTTTAGTTCTTAAAAATATAAATAATACTTAATGTGATTATTTATTTTTTCGATCTTTACGATTTTTCGTTTTAGGGCTATTTTGATGATGTTATATACAACAGTGATGAATTCTTGGCTTATTATGCCGATTATGATGAATGCTCAACGTCAAGTGTTGAAATCTATTTCGATGTAGGAGAAAAAGTTAAGATTGACGAGGATAAGAAAACATATTGTCAAATACCGAACGAATGTAAGGAACTCCTAGGAAAAAAAGTGAAAATTATGCAAAAATTTCACGATAAAGATTACGGAGTAAAATACAAGAAGAAAACATTCATTGTAAATAAGGCATATATTGTGAAACACAAGGGTAAGTTTAAGTTTTGAATTTAACTTTTATCATTGGTAATTATTGATAACCATAATTATTTTTATGCTATGAATGAAGTGGTAAATTTTCGGAGAACCAAAGTAATTAAGTGGATTAGATCAACTAACCATATAATCAGTAAACACAAATCAAATTATATATATATATATATATATATATACATATATATTGATTATGTACACAAAAATCCCATATCTACATTTACAAAAAAATCAAACCAGAAAAGTTTAATTTTTGAGATTTAACTCATTAACAATCCATTGATCTCACTGTACGATGTTTGTGCATATTGATGATATTTTTTGGAAGATTATCGTCTTGTTTTGGTATCTGTTTCGGAATTTTTACAAAACATTTGTATTTATATTCGTCATTATTTCTATTTCATTTTCCAAATCTCTCCTCTCCTGTCCAAGGACAATCTATCAACTCTGTTTCAGATCGTTCTTGAATTGTTTTATTTCAATGTTATAATTTGTCTGATGATTGTACAAAAGATCTAAAGAAATAAAATTATCTGAAAACTAAATTAAATTATTTTTAAAAAAAGATTTAAAATAAATATAAAAAACAAATTCAAATATCAAAATTCGAAAGCCAATTGAAAATATTAATTAATTTCGACGGTTTAACCGTCATCGTCAGAACAAATGATTTTTCAAACGAAATTTACTTATATAGTGCAGTTAATGATTGTGCACTCAATACGTAATCAGTACATCATTTAAAAACTCTCAACAAAGTTGTAGAGAGTGCAGTTGGAACGTCAATTTTAGGATCCAAAGGTCTTATATACAGGGTGCGGCAGCTATTTGAGAACAAAATGACATAAAGTTCAAAAAATGAATATACAACAGAAAAATAACATTTATTACAATTTAAAATTTTACATATATTAACACGT
>MQRK01255138.1:43236-57984 GCA_001938485.1 Girardia tigrina
AAATTTTGAAATGACTTCTTTACTTGGTAATTTTTAGTATGAGAATAAGAGTATTGCTAGAAAAATAGGAAATTAAAGTAAATATTTTGTGACTATTTAATTTTTAGTAAAAACAGTAATTAAGGGTTCCGAATAATGGGTTAGGGTTAGGGGGGCGGCAAATCTTAGGACCGCCCCGGGCGCCAATAACAGTTGCTACGCCACTGCTAACAACTCCACTGAGAGGATCGAACACTCTTTCAATGATTTCATTTATTTTTTGGGCTCAACGATGATTTTAATTTCATGAAAAACAGTATCATGTGTCAAAAATAGCTTGAAAATCCGCACGATGACCGTTTCATCCAACGAATTGTAACTTGCGATGAAAAGTGGCTTTACTTCAGTAATCCAGACCAATAAAATCAATAGTTGGACCCCGGACAAATGGCAAAACCGGTAGCGAAACGAAATCGTTTCTCAAGGAAGGCTTTTTTGTGTATTTGGTGGAATTTCGAAGGCGTGATTCACTTCGATCTGGTTCCAAATGGTCGTGCCATCGACGCTGACCTTTACTGCGCTCCACTTGATCGAATTAATGCGGCACTTGGCGAGAAATACCCCGCTTTGATCAATCAAAAGAGAGTTCTTCTACAACAGGACAATGCAAAACCGCACACCGCCAAACAAACAAAGGAAAATAATCAAAAATCTTGACGCCTTTGAACTTCTTCCACACCCAGCGTTTAGTCCGGATTTTGCGCCATCCGACTATCACCTTTTTCGCTTTATGACACACTTTCTTCGTGGTCGCAGCTTCCATAATCTGGCCGAGGTCGAAAACGGGTGTCACCAGTTCTTCGCTTCTAAGAATAAAGATTGATACCGCAGCGGGATCGCACAACTTGCTCATAGATGGGTTCAAACTATAGATTCAAATAGCATTTACTTTGAAACTTAAATGTTTTTTATTTGTTGTAAAATTATGTTTAAATTTTTAATAAAAAATACGAAAAGACTTTTGGTTAACCTTAATAGATTATTTTTATAGGTATTATTTTTATAGATTATTTTTATTTCACAGAGAAGAATAATCAGGATCTTACACAAGAAGAACTGGACGAAATAATGAAGGAATATAATAAAAAAAATCATAAAATGATAAATGAGACAACACACAATATCATGTTTAATGGAAAAATTCCTATAAAAACTAAAAATCTTAATAAAGTAAATCCCAAATTCAAAATTGGTGATCGAGTAAGAATCTTTAAGCAGAAATACATTAACAACAAACAACCAATAGATAAAAAACAAGTTTATAATATTGGAAAAGAGTGAATAGTAGAAAACAAAAATGAGAAGCGAAGAAAAGAAACATTTAGAAAAGGATATGAAGTGCAATGGACAAGAGATGTTTTCACAATTTCAAAAATTTTTGACCACGAATATCCACCAACATATAAATTAATTGATAGAAATAATAATAAGGTATTATGAAGATTTATTAAGTGTTATGAAGTATTATTTATCCGAAAAAAGCAGTAT
Source organism: Girardia tigrina (assembly GCA_001938485.1). Classification (NCBI taxonomy): domain Eukaryota; kingdom Metazoa; phylum Platyhelminthes; order Tricladida; family Dugesiidae; genus Girardia; species Girardia tigrina. The sequence goes on from MQRK01255138.1 coordinate 44,764, forward strand.
AGTGATAAAAAATTCACTTCTATATTTTAAGCATTTTTTGGATTCCTTCAGAATTATAATCGATTAATCTATAACGTTTTCATTGAAGTTACATTAGTAAAAAATATAAAAGATAAAGCTATTTTTATCAATTAGATACAACCGAAGCAAAACTCACATTTAATTCCTTGCAACTTTGAATCCGAAAACACAACTTGATTTGATTAATAGATTAAGCACAAATAATCTAATATATGTGAGTTATTTACAGAGAATCTCAACAGAATATACTTTATCAACTGAAAAAGTTATAGCTATAATATTTGTTACTTAGATTTTTTACCAAGATTTATTATTGTAGGATTTAAGAATCCTGATTTTGGTTCTAAAACAAATAATTCGAAATTTCTTTTGCACCAAGAAGATAATACTGGTAAAGGAGAATTGACTTTATAGATTAAATTAAATAATATATATTATCCGTTAAATCCAATCAGAATAGATGAGACCAAAAACAATTTGTATGATGCGTACAATATGTATGTGAAAACATGTCGAGCTTTCCGCGATAATGCTCCATTGCTATCCTTAGAAGATTGGGAATCATTTTATCCGATATTCTGCTTCAATACATCAGACATAGATGCGACATTAGCAACTAACAATGTTGGAGTAACTATGATTATAAATAAAAGTGAAGCTTTCAAACCGAAAATGCATTGTCTGATTCTCCAATAAGCACAATTAATAATAATCTATTAATCAAATCAAGTTGTGCTTTCGGATTCAAAGTTGCAAGGAACTAAATGTGAGTTTTGCTTCAGTTGTATCTAATTGATAAAAAATAGCTTTATCTTCTATATTTCTTACTAATACAATTTGAAATTTTCAAGTTTTTTCAAATTATCAAAATCAAGTTTCTTATTTTCGTTACTCATTTTTTTAAATAAAATAATAAATTATATTCTTGCAAAAAAATCAATTTTTTTTAACAAAGTCCAAATTATATAAATTATTATTCAGTTTTTCAAAATAGTTATAATTCGAATTTCAAAATAAAAATGAAAAACCTAGATTATTTAATTTAAATGGTAAAAAATAAATTTATGTTTAAGTTTAATATTAAAAAATTATTAATTTATATTAAAAAAGAATGAATAATCGGAAAGCCATTCCCATTTATTCCTGTTTTGATTGGTTAAAAAATTCAACTCGACATTCATCAAAATACTCTCAAAAATCAACATATTAAATTTCTATTTCATTCAAGTTTTTAGTTTTAACTTTTACATTTTTCTCTAAACGATTAAAGAGGAATTTCAAAAGTTTTTAAAGAAAATCAATATAATTTTTTTTAATTCATTTCCTTTCAATTATTATGAATTTCAAAATGGGAACGCCGTTCCTATTTATTCCTGTTTTGAGTGATCAAAAAATTAAACTCGAATTTTCAATAAATTAACGGATAACATCAAATAGTAGGTGGACATGAAATAGTAGATGTAATGAAGTTTTCAAAAAATTTTCCACCTACTATTAAAATAGTAGGTGGAATCAAATAGTAGGTGTATCGTTTTTAAAGCATGAAACATGATGTGCATGGTGAACGTTTTGTAAAAAAGTATTTGTCGGAATCCCAAGAAACTGATCACAGTGATAGTGAAGAAATATTAACTGATGATGCTTTTATTATCTATGATGAATAAATTCTTATTTTTCCAGTTTAATTCTTATTTATTTTTCAAGTTTAAGACAAGTTCAAAACAAAAGCACCAAATAGTAGGTGTAAACCAATATTGGGCGCCTTTTCAAATTTTTTTCCACCTACTATTAAAATAGTAGGTGTCCTACTATTTCATGTTATCCGTTAATCGATTTTGAATATTTTTATCAAAATATTATAGATAAATATTACAAAATTCCAGTCTTTCTAAATAGTTTTATTAATAAATAGATTTATCTCTCTATGGAAATTATAAATTCGATAATAAAAATTCTCCTAATCGAGAAAATCTAAGGAAATTTTATTTTCATTTAAAAATCATATAATTAATCATTTTGTTGTTGATTTTCCGAAAATAATGGAAATAATCCAAAGAAATTTTTTTTATTAAAAATGAGATATTTAGTCATCAATATCGTTTTATTGTTTGATAATTTTTCTGAAACGCAAGAAAATGATTCTTTAAAAATTCAAAACTGTGAGGGATTTAAAGCACAAAATTTAGTCATTTAAAAAATCTTTTTCTAAACAATTGATTTATTTAAACAAAAATCAAATATTATTTTAAAATGGAAAGAAATAGTGTTTTTGATGGAAAAAAGTTTTTTTGTAACTACTAAAATTAGTGAAATTCTCAGTAGCAAAATATTATTTTAAAATGGAGAAAATTGTTTTAACAATATTTAAATTAGCGAAATTCCGAATAGCAAAATACCGTTTTAAAATTGAAAAAAATTATAACTTACAAACTGGCAAAAAGGTTTTTAAAATTGTTTTTTGAAAAAATTTTTTTCACTCATTTGCTTTATAAATATAATGAACCTTAAAATTTTTACTAAATTAATTACAAAAATTAACTAATTTTACCCATTTTTCCTCGATTTTTACAAAATTTTATATAATTATAATCAAATTTTATGTAAATTTTATTCAAAAATCATCAAAAATATCATTGATTCACTATTTTTATTTAAAATTTTGCCAAAATTATAGATTGCTACCCAAAAAAATAGATTCTTATCAAAAAATCATCGATCTTGACCTATTTTTCTCTATTTTTATTCAAAATTTGATAAAATTATAGATCAATAACCTAAGAATTATAGATTTGGGTCCGATCTATCCCAATAATTTCTTGGGTACTGATCTAAGTACCCCATAAACATACTTTTATGGGTTTAAATTTTGGAGGACTACCAACACAATGGTAAATAAACTGGAGAGCCTACAAAATCTTGGTCCTCACCTGGTGTTGGGGTTAAGAAAAGAATTAGAAAATCAGAATGGGATTACATTATCTAATGGACATTCAACCTAAGAGATAGTTCTAGTTCCACGCTCTCTTACCTACTGGCAATGGACGGATGATCCTGAAAAGAGTTATTGATTACTATTTACTAAAACCTGAGAGATGCCGCCAGATACACGAAATAAATTTTGGAAACGTTTCATACCATCAGGTAGTCACTCTTATCGTTTCTCAATCGATCAAAGAACTGGGATAATCGAAAATCGGAAGGAATCAATTTGATATTATTCGATTGCACCAAGAATCGCTTCACAATCGATTGATTCATGTTCGAATTGATTACCGATCGATATTTCAATAATTAATTATAGATGCCGATTTAAATTAAACGAATTAAAATAAATTATTTTAGACAACCCTAACCCATACAACTTTGTCGAGTAACAATTAATTTCAAGGTAAATCACATACAAAAACTCAGAAGCATTTTTTTTAAACTAACGCAATATATTCATCATATATTTTTTTCCAAAATTTAACAATAAAACATTTTTTTACAAAACTTACTAAAATAAATATATGTAATATTATTTTATTTTTAATTTTTTAATCTTTTACTATAAATTATGTTTTAAGGGAAGCCGAAACAGATTGCATTGAAAAATAGTAATTTCTACTGTTTCAAAGTAGAAGTTTTCTGTTTTACAAAACGACTGATTCACATTTCGAGCGGCAGTTCTGTGAATCAATATTAATTTGACACTACAATCCATTATTTAATATTCAAAAATGGCAAAAAAGCCTTTTCAATTCCAAATTTCTTTAATTAAATCATAACAATTTTGCCAATAATATATAATGCAGTGTTATATTTTATTTTGTAGATTCCATTCGGAACTACCTTGTCTGTTTAAAACGGAGTGGTTTCAGGAAATTTGATTTCTAGCGCCACACATTCGCAAAAGTCTTTTTCTTTAAAAATAACGCAATTACGTTGGATTGTTCTTCAGCCTAGATGTGCTCCATTTTTTCGATCACTGTTTTGATAATTATTTATCCTTCCACCCTTAAACTATATGACGAATAATAATCGAGAATAATATTAATATTGCTCAAAATAGAAAGAATTTCACAAATAGTAAAGTTTATGGAAGTTATTTAAAAATTTGTGTTCATAATTTAATAATTGCTGTTTGAAAGTGATCTGTATTGTGAGATTCTAGAAGAAATAAAATGAGACTTGCAAATTTTATTTTCAAAAGCAACTCTGATGCCGACTTTCGACGATTTGAACAAACGACATTTTATTTATTCTACATGCATGAAAGAGCACTGATAACGAAATAATCTTTTGATTCTTCAATCCATATTCAAATTCCATTAAAAGAACTTTTCGATTTATAAATTACACAATGATTACATAAATATCGCTTTGATATGGAAATAAATTGTGCGACGGAAAATCCTTCGAAATTGAAATATATTTCGATTAGCAATTTTAGTTTTTAACAACAATCTGCCATCATTATTCAAATATGCATATAAAAATATTCCATCTGCAATGTTAGGACCCCGAATAATGTTGGGCTAACGTGAACGAATTTAGAAATTATCCAAGATTCTTTAAATAAAAGTAATGAATTTCTAAATGATTTCTATAAAAAGACTTTATTGAATAAATTTTATAATGGAAAAAAATATTTTTAAACATTCAAAAGTTTGTTTAAATAAAATTATTTGTTGAAATTCATAATTAATTTCGTTTGATCAAATTGAACATTAATGGTGAGTAAAATTTTTATTTTTGTATTATTCTTCTCCTTTCGTCAACTTTACGATTCATTCACATTGCAGACCACTACTTCGATGTAATTTTACAATTTTCTTCCAAATATTTTTTATATTAGAACTTTGAACGCTTTTTTAAATTTTATTTTTGTTATTTATTTATACCCGCTATTTTCAAACGAAAATTAACTTTGATTCTGTAGTTTTTATATATATATATATATATATATATATATATATATATATCATGCCGAATTCATCTAGTCAAATTTATTCAAATTCATTAACTATGAGAAAATTTCAATATATGAAAATTTCTCAATTAAAAATCAAAGATTATGTATTTAATGTGAAACTATATCACTTAATATGAAACTAGTAAATCAACAAAAAATTAAAATTTTTTATATCCATTCTTTATGCAGTTAGAACTCTACTTTGCCAACAAAGATTTTAAAATTTCAAAATTTAAGATTTAAAAAATTTTAAATTAAAAAAAACACATTAAAAATCAATATAAACTACCTATAATTTATATATAGATATCTTGCATTTAATATTGTTCGGGAACTCCGAATTTTCCTTTTATCCCATTTTTGGGTTTTAAAAATTTTTATCGATCAAATGTTTTCATTTCATTTGTTGTCATCGAGAATGAATGAGTGAGCAAAGATTGAAGAAAATCGGTTGACTAAAAGACCTTCAAAAACAGGTTTCTAAATTCCATGGATACACACACACACACATATATATATATATATATAGAAAGTAAGTTATTAAAAAGAATGGAAAAATATTAATTTAATATGAAAAAATATCGATTTAATATGATAAAATGTTTTATCAATACAAACATTTGCAATTCAGCTTGCTACCAAGGAAGAAGTTTTAATAACTATTAATAAAAATTCGTAACCGTGTTAACTATGATTCGCTTTGTATCGATTCAATGATTTAGAAAGACATCGATTTTATTAATTTTGTTTTAGGGTTGGTTTGAGGATAATTGTTACGATGAATACTATGATGATGAATACAATTATGATGAGGATGGATGCTCAACGTCAAGTGATGAAATTTGTTTCGATATAGGAGACAAAGTTAAAGTAGTAGAGGACAAGAAAAATTTTACGGAAATACCAAATGAATGTAAAGAAATCATAGGAAAAATAGTGAAAATTAAACAAGCATTTAATGATTCCGATTACGAAGTAAAGTACGAGAAAAAAACTTTTGTAATAAATCAGAAAAATATTGTGATGCACGAGAGTACGTTTATTTTATTCCAATTTTATTAGTACAATAACCATAAGTTATGATAACTAACCTTAAATATTTGAGTTCTGATTTTGCTTTGAAAGTAAAGAGCGCACTAACTGCCGAACAAACCTGTCTTTTGATTTTAGTAAGTAAAAGAATACAAATATCAAATTCTACAAAACGACACGTCATATACGACGGGTGAGCTGAATTTTCGTTTTTGAAAGTTTCTGTTTTAATTTTTAAAGCGTATTTATTATAATTTATTATTTATTGTCGAATTCTGTGTTGACTTCAAGTTTGCGCAGTCGGAGTCGAAGTCAGAATCGGAGTATATGTCGGAGTCGTGAAAGGTGACTCTGATTGCTACTCCGACTAATTTTTTTTAAATTTCTAAACCGCCAACTTTTTGAAAATTATTTTTAATTTAGTGTTATTAAGTATAATTAGGGCACTAATTTTATTGACATTTCATTTTTTGAGACGTCTTCCAATTGTATTGGTTGTTTATGAACATGTTTCAACACATTATAATACGATTAGGGCAATTTTTATTTGACATTATTTTACCTTTTTAAGTCATTTTGATGCTTTTTTAATATTAAGGTCATTTTTTTCAGTTTTTAGGTTATTTTTTCACTTTGGAGGTAATATATTAATTTTTTTAGGTCATTTTAATTTTTGTTAGATTAGTTTTACAAATTTTCTATTTCTATATTTAAAAAATTATTTTTAATCTAATATTATAAATTGTTTAAATAATATGAAATTTGTCAATATTTCAATAGTCCTTGTAAATTATTTAAATTATTTGTTATGACCAAAAAAGCCAACAACATCACAACATTTGCGAAATTCAGCAAATGAATTTAGAATCGATATGTTCTCTACTGATGGAAAAGTTTTATTTTGCAAAATTTGTGATACGAAGGTAGCAGCTGAAAAGCGATTTACAATGGAACATGTTTAAAGAAAGAAGCATATTATGGGTTTGCAACGAATGAGTGCTAAAAAACAAACTCTAATGAATCCTTTCACTTCGACAAGTCACAGTCCTTGTAAATTTTCTATAGATTTGTGTGAAATCTTGTTGTCCGAAAATATTCCATTAGACAAAATAAATAATCGTAAATTTCGAAAGTTTTTGGAGGATTATACCGATAATTGTATTCCTGACGAATCTTCATTGCAAAAGACATATGTTAAAGTTTGCTATGAAAAAAAACTATTTATAGCATACGTGATTTAGTAGGCGACAAAAAATATGGGTTTCAATCGATGAAACTATTGAACGGCCGTTATATAGGAAATGTAGTAATTGGAACTTTAGAAGGTGGAAGGGAAGGTAATATGTTTCTTTTAACAACAGAAATATTGGAAAAGGTAAACCACTCGACTGTCTGTAAGTTATTTGACGAATCTATGCTTCTTTTATGGCTAAATGGCATACCACGGGATAATATTATGCTTTTCTTAACTGACGCGACTCCGTATATGGTAAAGGCTGCAACTGGATTAAAGTACTTTTATACCAAAATGATTCACGTTATTTGTATTGCTCATGGTTTACATAGAACTGCAGAGGAACTCCGAAAATATTATCCAAAAGTCGATCTGCTAATAAGCAGTGTATAAAAGGTTTTTTTAAAAGCACCATCTCGGGTAGAATTGTTTCGCAATCTTGTCCCAAATTTATCTCTTGCTCCTAAACCAATAATAACAAAATGGGGAACATGGTTATGCGCTGCAACTTATTATCCAGAAAATTTTAAAATATTGCAAAACGTCAATGAAAAACCAGATGCTGAAGAACCAGTCTGCGTGAGAATTGTGCAGGAATGCTTTAGGGATATTATTATTGAAGATGATCTTGCCTATATTAAAGCGAACTTTCAAATTATCTGAACGATTATAACAAAATTAGAAAAAAGAAGAGAAAGTTTAAATATTACTATTAATTATATTGACACAGTTCACATTGTACTAAAGTCATCACAAGGATTCATTAATTTATTTAACAGTCAGTATCATTAATTCGGCTCCCTGCGCCTTTCGGCAAAGGTGCTTCATAGATTAACCGTCAAAATACCGGCTATCCATATTGACCTCAAATTTAAGCGGATTCACTACCTCTTCCTCCATCATTTCGCATTTCATCAGCATATATATGATCATAGTAAAATTTAAGCGTGACCGACAAACTCTGATTCAGACGATAACAAATTTTGCAAATTTATATTTAATTGATTTATAGAAGTATAATTAGTAAATAAGTGATAGAAATCTTCATTTATCAATTAAATTAATATAATAGTATTTTGAGAAAAATTCTCACGAATTTCCTTTATTTATCGTCATTATTTAAAATCGGTGTTGACTTAACAATTTACAACCTGCACGGTTTTTGGTCGATTTTGTTTGCTTTCCGGCGTCTTTCGACGAAATAGCTATACCAACAGAACCGTCTCAATAGGGACTATTCAGATTAAGCACATTTTAAAGTAAAATCAGTCCAGTTTCAGCGCAATTTTACATTTCATAGTGTGACCGACAATCAAACCAAACTGACTACTTTTTTTAGACATTATATATATTAACTCTATTTTGTGTCTGCTGATTAACTGTCTTGATGAAAAGATTGTCATGAAAGGGCAGGTAATACTGCTGCCTAAGCATCTGAGTCTGTCGCAAAACTGATTTTTCTATCACAAAAGAATAGTTCAATCACATAAGTACCGTATATCACTGTTCTTATCATTGGCATGAGAGCATGATTGTCCACTTTAGACCACGAGAACATGTTGCTTTGTCTGCGGCTACCGTAAACTGTGCGTTAATTTGAAAGGAAAAAATGTCGCTGGAAGAAAAGTGTCAGATACCTCTTCAAAAACTCTTCGCATAGATAACTTGATTTTTTTGTCTTCTTCTAATATAAACTGTCCAAAGTTGGACTTAAATTGCTTGAAACCACTTGTTTTCGATTGTTCGTAAATAATTGATTCCTGAATTCTTCTTACCTTAGACAACTTAACAAATAGCCAAAGCATCTGTTTGAGTTGTGGTTTGAAGAGTTGTTTTCAGAGAACCCAGATCCAAGGAACTTTCATTTAAGAGACAGAAAGACATTTGGAAATCGAAATGACATTTCTCTCAAAAAACCCATTATTGATAAAAAATAATATTATTTTATTTTTGAACATAATTTAAGATTAAATAAAAATGTTTCTTAAAATTAAGGTAACCAAAGAAAGTCTGACAATGAAGACCCAAATTCCGATGCTCTTTTTCAGGCAATTATTCATAACAACTTGCCACAAGTTTCTGCTTTAATAAACCTCTGTGGCGTATGATTCTCATTTCGATCTTTAAATCACATTTGCTTTAATTTAGACTAACAAAAAAGTGGACAGGTCGTATCCTCTTATAGAAGTTATTCAGCGTAGAAACAAAAATATTTTCAAATTCCTTCTTGAGAAAAAAGCTAAAGTAAACGTAAAGAATTATTGTGGTGATACTCCGCTTCACTGCGCGGTTGAAGAAAATGAATTAGAAATTTGCGCTTTACTTCTTGAGCGCGGAGCGGACGTTAATTCTTTAGATAATTCTAAAAAGACTCCGATTATGCTGGCTGCTCGTCGAGGTTATAACGACATCCTGAGACTGCTGGCCAGTCGAGAAGAAGCCGATCTGACAATTAGAGTAGGTTACATTTGATTTACTTTCATTATGAACCTAACTGTGAATGTCTCCTGTGTCTCCTCACCATTGCTATAATTATTATTTAAATAATATTACTATTTTATCTTATCAATTGTAAGGTTATTATATTATCATTTTTAAATATTCTGATTATATACATAATGTATTATTATTTATTATATTATTGGTTGGATTCTATTAGACTTATTATTTGTAAATGGAACATCTTTCTTATTATTTGTAACATTGATTTACCATTATTATTATTTTATTTAGTATTTGTATTCTTTTATCATTCATTTAATGTTATATATTGTCATTTTATTTATAATTATAATAATAAATCATAATAATTATGATAAATCTGAAAATTAAAATTTATATAATCGATAAAATTATTATCGTGGCATAAATATTTATTCGTTACTTTTTACCTTTCGAGTCTTTAATCAACATTTGGAATGCACTTAATCTTCGTCAGATACTTGATGATGATACAAAATCTGAAAACATGGGTAAATAACATTTTTGCTACGTTACAATACACGGGGCCGTTTTACATAGTTAGTTTTGGTTCAAATAAGGACACCTGTATAACGATCGAAAAAATAATCTTCACGACATTGAACTCCGTTATTATCCATCTCTGTCGTCCCTTCTCTTCAGATGATTAAATTAAGAACCATTCTTCTGTCTTGATCTTATTTTTTGCGGCATTAGCTCCACTTTTACAAATAAGGGCTATCTTACAAAACTCAATCTTTCTTGCACATTTTCTTATCTGGATTTTGCGTTTTAATTAAGCGGTGAACAGTGATGTCACTAGGGTTGGTGTCACTCAGTGCGGTAAAGTCACGATGTCACCCCTCCCGATTTATTCTGATTTATTCGCCATGTAATAAGTCAAAGTATCAAAATGACAAGATCAAAAAAAAACAAGTTCACAGTCACTGAAGGTCAGAAGTCAGCGAGCACAAATAATAAAGAACTGTAACAACTTATTTAAGATACTTATTTAATCTTTAAAATTTGTCTTTCCTTGTCTTCAGAACTGCAAACTACTCAATAACTTTATCAAAGTCTATGTCCTTCACCATCTAATTTTCAATTGATAATAGAGCCAGAATAGAAACCCTTGACTGCCCCATGGTGGATCGTAAGTAGTTCTTTATCAGCTTTAGTTTTGAAAAGCTCCGCTCACATGAAGCTACAGACACACAGATCGTGAGAAATAATTAAAGGCTTAGAGAGAGTATAGAAAGAGAATCTAGGAAGTCCCATGACGAACGTATTGCATTTTTAGTCTAAAGTAATTACAGAACGTCATGCAATGACCAGTCCATAGCTTTGTGGAGATCAATATCAGCTGCCTTCAGGTGCCTTCTAAGCCTTGGTATTTCTTTTTCATTTGATATTTCATTTTGTGACAATCTCTGAGATTGTCACTCGGTGCGCTGCGCATCTTCCACACCCGCCTAGCAACACTACTGGTGGTTAATATAGTTATATATTGGTATTTTGTTTTATTGAGTTTTATTTTATCAGTCATTCATGAAGAAAATAGTTGAAAATCGTTTAACGTGACAGGAAAAAATGATCAGGAAATACAAGAGGAAAACAAAACAGAACCAGTACAAACTAGACTGTACAAGCAATAATATTTTTATTTACAAAATAAAAGAAAATTCAAACTTTAAATCAACACATCCATAAGAGATAAATTTCAGAAATTTGAAATTATAATTAGAAATTATTTTTTACCAAAAATATAAAAACGGAATATGGACCTACCTGAAAACAACAGTCAGGGTTTAGTAATTAGAAGTTTACAAATAATTGAAACAAATCCTCAAGTAATGGCTGGCGTAAAGTAAACATAAAAAAAAGATTTAAAAAATAATTGAAATTAACCGAATTATTCCGAAAATTATTTATTATTTCAGAGAATTTTCCGTTGGTCGCGCAATAACTCTCCATTTAGTCTAAAGTATTTTTTGTCTTATAATCTTTCAACCCGTCTGTGTTTATATTATTGTTCATATAGTTTCACCATAATTTTTTCAAATTATTTATTTTTAGTTTATTTTCTTTCTGGATAATTTTAATATTGTTGAAAATAACATTGTTAAAAAATAGTTACTTACAATGGGGAGGAACTTGTATTTTTCAGAGTTGTACACTATAATCCTGACACTGGGTATGGCATCAGTTGCGACGATAATGAACAGAGATATAGATTACTGCAGAAAAATCTTCTCTTCATTTTAATGTTAAAAGTAACCACGGATTTACTATTGATCTATTAGCTTTTTTACAGTGTTGGGTTCGTGATTAAAATCAAGATTCATATTCGCAAACTTTATTTCTATTACAAATTTATTAGGAAAAATATTTCAGTTACATAAACCAGATTTTTAAATTCTAAATATAAATAATAATATCGATATATGTAAATGTTATTTTATTAATTTTCGTAGAAATCATATTTTATTTTTGTTTTTTTACAATGTTTATTAATTGAAATATAATTTTAGCTCTTTCAACTATTTGAATGGAACCTCTCCTGTAAAAATTCCATTCCTAAATAATTTTTATTCTTTAATTTAAAAATTTTCAATTATAAATTATTTTTTTAATAAAAATTTCAGTTGACAATTTAGATTGAATAAAACATGATTTTTTATTTTACAACTTATATTTCTGAAAATTATTTTTTTATTTTCATTTTGATTTGAGCTTAAATTATACACATTCATTTTAATCAGACTTTCATTTTTTAAAATTTGTTTCTTCTAAAATCAGTGTAAAATTGTTTTAACTTATCTTAACCATAAATATGATTTTTAATTTAAAAATTTCAAAAAATTAGAGTTCACCTAAAAACCCCGAACATACAGTATACCTAATACGTTAAAGTTCCTTTGTCCGCAAAAATTAACCAATTATTAAAAGCATTTATCATTCAATTACGATAAGAACGTGAAAATACAATTTTAGTGCCGTCGAATCGATATTTTTACTTTTTATAATGTAATTTTTGGGCACGAACATTAATAAATTTTATTAGAAAATTCTTTCTTTTTCTGTCATATTGATTTTCGAATTTCAGGACACAAGTCAAAACACGGTGCTCAGTCTAGCAATTTGGGGATCTCGTTTCGATTGTGTAGAAACACTACTAGATATTGGAGGATGTCCGCAAATTAAAGGAAAGAGACGGGACTATCCTTTTTATATTGCTGTGGATCAGGAAGAGGATAGGTACTTGTATTCTTAATAATGATTATATTTCAGAACTTCCATATTTCCTGCCATTTCTGGTTTTCTTTTAGTTACATTCAAAATTTTTTAACTGAAATTTACAGAAATAAATTAAAATATATAAATAAAAAAGCCTTTTTGCAAAATGTCAGATTTAATCTTGATTTTAAATATTAAATCATAATTTATCCTTTAATACTAAATAAAATATAACTGTTGATGAAGGAAGAACGCGATTCTTTGATGAAAAGAGTAACATGAA
>MQRK01255140.1:8219-27478 GCA_001938485.1 Girardia tigrina
AGGGTGAATATAACGTCTAATAGACATTTAAATTAGCTATTGAATGACATATAACATTCCATATATAGCGTGATGCAATTAGATAATTTATCAATTGCAAAAAAATTGAATCGGGGTATAGTTGTCACTTAAAATTTAAACTTTAAAAATATCACAAACATATTTTTATTGTAATTCATGCTTAATGTTATGATTTGTTAAAAAATACAATGAAAGGGGTTTCGAGTTCCGGAAATAATTTGTAAAAACATGCTCTAGTATTTATGTCATCGTAAATTGGTACCATGCCCATGAACTGACAACGATCTATTAACATTACAAATAATGCAACCTAGTAATAAATTAAAAATTTCATTGCTTTTTTATTCTTGATTATCAATTCTTTTTCCCCAAAAAAATAACGTTTATGAAGGTGTCTGAGGAATGATTTCTTGGAATTGTCTGGCTGTAAGTTAAGACGTTTCTTTTATATTTCCTTATCAAAAATGTATCAGAAATAATAATAAAAAGACAGTAATTCTAAAGTTTATCGATTAACAGCAAAACGATTTTTAAAAATGGAACTCTGTTAATAACTAATTGAATGTTGTAATTTTTTCATAATTTTCTTAATTAAAAAATTAGAAAATTTTTTTAAATTATTCAGAAAATAATTTATTATTTAAATTTGCTTCGTCACAAGTCAATAATTGTTGTTTTTAAGCTACAAGAAGATATGAAGAAGAGCTGCTTCGAGATGATGTACCAAATGTTAATTTGTATATACTAAATAATATTCAGTATCAATGTATGACAATAAAATAGCCCTACCGTCGATTTTTTTTTAATTGGTTACTCGGTGATATATTAGGTTGAGGAATAAGTTCCAGCCGTTTTTTGAATTTTTAATCAATTTAATATTCAATTCTTCGAGTCAAGACCGGGCGATTTCTACAAGAGGCATTGAAAAACTCGTTGAACGTTGGGAAGAAGTCGTGAACAATGGCGGAGATTATATTTGTGATTAATTTGTAGTAACTTTTTTGTTAAAAAATAAAATTTTAATTTTTCAAAACGGCGGGAACTTATTCCTCAACCCAATAGATTTTAAAATGCTCCCCTAATCATTAAAATCAGTAAAAAAATACCGGTAACAGTCGTGAAAGAATGAGCTTTTATAAATAAATATAAGTTTATTGCAATTTTAAACAAGAGATTCTAATTTAGTATCACAGAAATGTGTTTTAGACGAAACATGTTAAAACATTCATTTAATAAACAGTTCATACAGGTTAGTTCTCACTGGCCCAAGAAAATTAATAAAAAATTATAGAAATTTTATAATAATTATCTACCGGTTTTTTCCGTAAATAATCACTGGGACATCTTTCGGAAAATCGTATTTTTTTCGAGAAAATGGGCAATTAAAATAAGCCCATGGGCTTAAGTAATACTCGTAAAAACTACTATACTTTTTTTTCAAAAGAAAAGTAATTTCGAGAAATTTTCTGAAAATAATCCCAGCTAAAAATACGCTCATGGACTTATTTTTGACTGAGCTTATTTTCGGAGGAACCCGGTAATTAATGGTATATAAAGCATTGATCATATTTTGATATTTTACAAAAAACAGCCGAAATACTATAACCTTCATCGAAAGTCATTAAAATGTATTTTTTTTGTTAATGATTTAACCGTCATTATCAGAACAAATTATTTTTAAACAGGAAGTTAATTATATAATGGGGTGAATGATTATGGAATCAAAACATCAATAGAACATCATTTAGCAACTCCCATTAAGGTTGTAGAGTAGAGTTTTCACGTTCATTTTAGGAACCGAGAATTCGAAACCTACTTAACATCAACTTGCATTCAAATGTCGCTCTACCTCAATTCTCCTGAAATTGAGTGGACAATGTTTAAATTTTGAGAATTTGTATTTATAATGTTTGTAATGGCCAGTATTATTACTTTCACCTTCAATATGACCGTGTTTTGGGTCCTAATACTGAAATGATGTAATGTCTCCAAATTTTCGCTGTCGTCAATATTATATGGAATTTTGATAAGGTAATCTTCAAAACAAGGTGCGTAGCTCGATGAAACGATGTAATCTTTACATCTCAAGTCCGTATCATTTTGTTTTCGCATTGAAATGCTTACAATACATCGCAAATCGGTTTTATTTTTTTATGATACTTTCTGTGAAATTATTTTGGGGTAGTGTCTGGCTTTACGTCAATTGAGTCGATTGTATAGTCAGACTATTTGCTCTCGCTCTAATTAAAGTATGTTACTTTGAATTAATCTTTTCGCCAATTGAAGTCAGAGAAGCAAAATGTTTGATTGTTTTCTCTATTCTTTTGTTAGCTTACTTTCTATATATACAGGGTGGGCCAAAAGTAGGGTTACAGTTAACAATTTCAGCTTATCCATGAGGCGTCGCAATGATGTTCTTGGTATTGATAGCTGTTGCGAAGCACGTCGTGTGGACTTCTTTGGACTGTTCACAAATGTCATAGCCACCAACATCTCATTTTCTTCAGTCATGGAAGTCTTAGGACGTCCGGATTTTGGAGCATTACACACTGAACCTAAAGTTTCAAATTTATCCCTTATGTGATAAATTGTCTTGCGTGAAGGTGGAGGAGTGTGAAATGCTTTTTGCCAAGCTGTGCGCACATGCTCGGCATTTTCCAATTTCCAATACTGCTTTAATATCCACTTTCTTTGCTCTATATTGTAATTATTTGCCATTGTTCACAGTTCAGGGTTCCTGTAAATAAAAAACAAATTTATAAAATGTATTACGTTTTTAAGACATGAGTATGTAACATAGAATAAGAGTTCAGTAATATTTTCTATAATTTATATCTAAACGTGATTGTGAAGGCGAAACAGATAATGAAGCAACTGTAACCCTACTTTTGGCCCACCCTGTATATATAACTACAGCTTTACTTTGTATTTTTTGTTATTATTTTGTCGTCATGTATGAAATTTGTAGAACAAAAGTCAAAGTTCATTGATTCACCAATACAAACATTTTTGTCATTCACCAAAGTATGTACCCATATTATCGACACACCTTTGCCTTTTCAGAGACAGCTTATTGAGGCCATGTGAATAAAAATTTGGTGGGAGAGAATCTATAAAGGCTATTTTTACGACATTTTCGGAATTGATTTTTTTCTATCAAAAAGTTGTTCCAATTGAGGAAAAAATGGTAATCAGTTAGGGCTAGGTCTGGTGAGTATGAAGGATGATATAAAAGTTCCTTTTTGAAAATTGCGGTAATATTCAATCGCCATCGTTGTCTATACCTTGAATCAGGTTTGGTAAAATACATGATTAATATTACGAGCCGTTTCTGTCACTGCTTCACATTTTAAACTCGTACGAAACAACTGATACATGATTTTTTTCAGATTTATTAAGAAACTGACATAAGCCCTTCTTTAATTGTGAAAATGTTGTGTCCATATTCTCAGTGTAATTTTAGGGACCATTTTTTATAGTGTAATTTTTAGATCCAATTCTCCAAGCAGCATTCAAAACGTCGTTGTCGAGTTTCCACCGTTAAAAAGCGTGGCATAAAATGGGAACATAGTTTTCGATTACCGCTT
Source organism: Girardia tigrina (assembly GCA_001938485.1). Taxonomy (NCBI): domain Eukaryota; kingdom Metazoa; phylum Platyhelminthes; order Tricladida; family Dugesiidae; genus Girardia; species Girardia tigrina. Next base: position 11,828 of record MQRK01255140.1, read on the forward strand.
TCAGTGAGAAGAGTATGCAGAGTGCCTTTGCTCACATTTAGGCGGTTTGTGAGCTCTCTCGTCGTTATTCTTCTCTCATTTTTTTACAATTATCTGCAGCTTTTGCGTTACTTTTTTAATAAATTTCCGATGGTCTTCAAGATCTTTCTTCATTTACCACGGAGGTTCTACCACTCTGAAAGTAATTGAACCAACGATAAATTGTTTCAGTGGATTGGCACTCTTGTTGGTAAACAGTTTCCAGTTCAGAAAGAACCTCTTCTCTATTTTTCCTTTCAGAAAGAGAAAATGAATAACGCTATGGTATTGAATAGTTTCCAGTGATATTTTTCGAATATTCGCAAAAATTGACATAAGCAATAATGGATTATTAAAATCAAATACATTTTCTTAACCTATATATGAGGGATGTCCCAAAAGTTCACGGACTGAGAGAATATGGCGTGGTCACGTGTGTGTGTGACTGTAACGCGCGGTGTGTGTACGATGACATGAGGGGGGAACCAACCAATTGTAATTGAGGTGAACTCACATTGGCTGCCCGTTGGCATTTGTGTGACATACGAATGTATTAATTTGTCATTTTTCTCACTTGTAGTGAGTATGGAAAATGCAGTGAAATCTCAACGAGCAATCATCTATTTCCTCTGGAAAGAAGACACCTCCACTGCAGATATTGTGCACCGTTTACACTGCATCTTTGGTGATGCAGCTATGGGAAGAACGGCTGTCTTTAAGTGGCTGCAACGATTCCAGGCATGATGTCAATCATTGGAGAATGATAAACGCAATGGGCGACCAACAACGTCCGGATGTCAAGAAAATGTGAAAGTTATCGATGAAGTCATTCTTGGTGACAGATGTCTCACTATCCGTGAGATAGCACCTATTACAGGCGTTTCTAAAAGTCAGGTGCACCGCATCATGTCAGAGGAGCTGCATATGAGGAAACTGACTGCCAGGTGGGTGCCGCACCTCCTCAACAACAACCAGAAGGCTAATCGAAAGTCTGCTTGTCAAGAACTGCTGCAACTGGTTCATGATCTCGGTGAGGCCTTCTGGTCACGGATTGTGACAGTGGATGAAACGTGGCTCCCGTTTAATCTTCCTGAAACCAAGGAGCAATCCCGTCAATGGTGCCGCCCAGGTGACAGACCCCATTTAAAGGCGAAGACTGACCCTTCAGCCGGGAAGGTAATGGTTACAGTATTTTGGGACTGTGATGGGATAATTCACATTGATTACCTGCTAAAGGGGGTCACCATCAACATATTTGTTGTTACTTATCAGTCCGCGAACTTTTGGGACATCCCTCGTATATTTAAGTTTAAATAAGTCTGTATCAAGTTTTTTTACTATTATTATTTCTATATTAGTTTAACGATTTATTGGGCGCACCACGTATACTGTTCATTAATAAGATACCATGTAGAAACAATCCAGAGTTTATTTAAATTAAAGGTAAAATTATATCTAGATATACTAAATATTTATTCTGTTAAATAACTTTATAATATGTTCTTTATTTTTCTTTTCATTAAGTTCTTAAACACTTTAATTATTCTTTTTCAATGAAGAACCCTATAGTAATAACTATCAATTTATTATAACTGTTTGATAAATATTTAAAGATCCAGTTCAGAAGTTTTCAGTGAAATTTAAAAAATCATTTATGAATTCAATACTAAAAATAAAAAACTGTTAAAAATAAATTAAGTTTATTTTTTTATTCAATTTCTTCAAAAATAAATAATAAATGTACCACAAAAAATCTTTAAAAAAATCTCAGAAGGAAAAATTTTGTAGCGCAAAAAATGCAATGCTTGAAAGTCATTTTTAATAAAAAAGAAAAAAATATAATGAAAATTTTATTACTTCAAATTATTTTTTTCCTTCCTCTAACACAGATAGAATGTCAGTAAAACTGAAATAATTTAATGCTAATTTTCACAAAATATAATTCCCAATGGAAGATTTTAGACGAAAATATGATTAATTGCAAAAATACCAGGTCGAATAATACTAATTAAAAAATTTAATTTGTGATTACCTTCTTTTTTTCTTCGAGCTGCTTTAGGACTAAACTGACCCCCAGCTCCAGAGGACGATCTGGTAACTGGAACCGGTTGAAGACACGACATTAAGTTAGCGGCTGCAGGAGGATCTGGTCTAAGGATACGCAACTGTTCCGATGGAGATTTATAAACTAAATTAAATTCTGACTGACGAAGAGTTACGCTTTGGTCAGTGTTACTGGCACTGGAGGAATCATTTGAAATATGCTCCTGTTAATAGGTTTCATTGTTTTATTTATTTTATGTTATTCTTTTTATTTTACATTGCTTTTACTTTCTGCAGATCTGGCAATATTTGGTATTTGACCGGTATCTGAAGACATGGACACCGCGGTGGATGTAGAATCAGTCAAATTGCCCGACTGGAATTTTTTTGACATAGTTATTGAGTAAAAGAGAATCAAATTAAGGAACCTTATTTCCATCGCCGGATGCTTGGGAAAGAATTTGAGAAGCCTGTTTGATAGATAAAACTAATTCATTCCTGGTTTCCGAGCTATCGCAAACCAAATGCAAATATTCCCCAGTTAATTCTAATTAAAAACTCAGCAATTATTTACTAAATTTCTAACACCCACCACTTCGCATTTCGACATTGCATTCATCATTAAAAAATACTGACAATTTTTCAATAGCTAATTTACTCTAATAAATTAATAATGATAATTTATTCGTATTACTATAAAATTTGTTTCACTTTAAATGTATAAATGTCAGCTTGTTCGGTGCAAGCCAGCAACAATATGTACGCTGGCATGACGACCACAACGTGGTTCAAAACCTTTTGAGATTCAACAGGACCTGATGGTCCAATATAACTGACCTTAATTGTCAATATTGGGTCTCCAAGTTGTGAAAGTCTCTATAAAAGAAAATTTTTTTAATTGAAATTCAGTTGGAAAGACAAGTTTGAAATTAAAAAAAAATCTATTTTATTATACCTCCCCTTTCCAACCGAGAATATTGGCACAAAGAATATCCAAATCTCTGTCTTTCTTTTTTCTAATTAAATTACAATTTTCCTAAGGAAAAAAATTGATTTCAATGAATATTATGACATAATAATGGAAAGAGAGGTTTAGTAATTATTTCTTTTTTTTGTTTTTCAGTTTTATAAACACAAAAGTTTTAATTCATTAAAATAACTAGCTCCCTCCCTCAGGAAAAAAATAAATCCCACATGCTTTTTTTATGAAAGGTTTTTATTTTTTCTGACAATTTTCCTTTATTATTTTAATTATATTTATATTTTTTATTACTTTTATAAAAATATATTATTATATTATATTTTATATTAATTATATTGCAATATATTTCGGTGGATTTTCCACCATCATCAGGCTGTATTAACAACAATTTGCTGTCTTATATAAAGCAAATTGATGATTATGTAAACATCTTGTGTAATAACTAATTAAATATTTTCAACAAAGGTGAAGAGAGACTTGTTTGGGCATTGATGCAGTGGCGTCGCTAGGGTTGGTGTCATCCAGTGCGGTAAGCCCTCCAGATTTATTCTGAGTGTGGAGGCGGTGGAGCCCAATCCGCCCATCATGCATTGTAAATGCATTTTGTAGGGTATCTACAGCAGCTATATACCGGCACCGTTTGAATGATTTCACAACAAGTCAACGAACGTGTGAATTACTTCATCATAACATAACATTACTGGTAAAGTCAAATCAACATGAAATGACGTAATAATATTTCTAAATCGGAAACTGACGTCATAGACCTGTATTTTTAACCTGTATTTTTTAGTTAACCTTAGCTTAACGTCGGCTTATTTATTCCGCGATGTACTTTTCATTTGGTGACACCCTCTGAGATTGTGTCACCCGGTGCGGTCCACACCCCCCGCACCCGCTTAGCGACGCTACTGCATTAATGGACGGATTAATTGATTTAATCAATAATTCCACTTGGTAATAGGCATTTCCCAAATCGATTGTGCTAAAAACACGAGCTCCGTTAAGAGAAGCCAATATTTCCTCAATGTTAGGCATAGGGTATGCTGGTCTTTCTGTTACTTTATTTAACTGTCTAAAATCCAAGCATAGTCGTATTTCTTGTTTGTCTTTTTTCACACACAAACCATGGGTGTGTTCCAGAAAAAATTCAGCTCAATTGGATGACTGAAAGTGGTCGAAAAATCAATCGCAAGATTTGTTCCAGACAGACAGACAGACAAGAAACTAAAAAGAGGAAAATAATTTTTTCTAGACATGTGCGAAATTTTATACCTAACCAAAAACGTGGGGCGGATTTCTGAATTACTGCTATTAGTAACTGCTTTTTAGTAACAATCGATCATTTCTATGCCCCACGTTTTTGGTTAGGTATAAAATTTCGCACATGTCTAGAAAAAAAATTATCTTCCTCTTTTTAGTGCATTGGTAATGCTTGAAAAACGTGGTTGTTTTTATAAAAAAATTATTTTTTATTAATAATATTATTTTACTATTTTTAGTTATCATTTAGGAATTCAAATCTTTCGATTGATTTCGAATAACAGAAATGATAATAAAGCCAAAATAACAAAGTTTTATTTTAATAAAAACAAGTTTTAATTCAAAATAATTTTTAAACCTAATTTTAATACTTCTACACTTAATTATCACTTGATTTTCACAATATTAGTTCAATTTATTAATTTTTTCCGTGCATCCGTAAAGTAAATATTTTAAAATATTGTATTGTCATCGGAAGCAAGCCTGTATAAAAAATTCAGCTCAATTGGATGACTGAAAGTGGTCGAAAAATCAATCGCAAGATTTGTTCCAGACAGACAGACAGACAAGAAACCAAGCTAAGAAAAACGTGGTAAAAACTTGCTATTATTTTTTAAATTTCTTATTAATTATATTTTTTATTACTCTTATAAAATAGATTTTCTATAAAATATCTTCCAAATAATTTTTCATTTGTTATTTCTTTACATTCATTACATATTGGTCTTCCACTGACTTGTCTCATTATAATATGTGAATTACAGAAAGCTTTAGAAACTTTAGGTCGGTCTAAGATCTTTAAATCAAACTATTTTATTTTGATAGATTACGATGATCATAATTGTATTTGTAAAGCAAACATATTCCCCCTATTTTACTGTCATAAGCTTGATCACGACCTTTTCTAGTAAATAAAGTTTCGTTAATAAAATATAACTAATTTTTCAAATGATTAAAAAGCAATCATCATTTATATAAAATGAAAATAAAAATATAAGGTCTCTCACGTTTATTTCAGTATAAACCACAATAGCTCTCTGGATGTCGCCTCTGTCCGCGTGTCCGTCCTGACGTTATTTATTCATTGTCAACAGAAATCAGGTAGCATAATATTAAAATACAAATGATGCATAAATATTTGAAATTATTCAAATAAAAAGTGGAATTTAAATTTATTTGAATACAAAATTTTAACTGAAATAGAATAACAAATCTGAATTATTTATTATGTGAACAAATATGAAAGTTCGTTGTTTCGCGATTTAAAAAATTAAAATTTCAAAAAAATTTTAATTAAACTTTTATTAACAACAACATTATTTCAATTTATTGGTAATTTATGGATTCCATCAAAAAGGAATTTCGGTTGTTTCGACGCAATCCATTTATCGAGCCATTTTCGAACTTCTTCGTGTTTTGATAACTTCTGTTAAGCCAATCTGTGAGCCATTGATCGAAATAAGTGATAATCAGGAGAGTAGGGCGGGTGGGGTAAGATTTCCCAGTTCAGTTCTTTTATTGTATTTATGACCGGTTTATCAACATGAGGTCTCGCATTGTCGTGAAGCAATATCGGGCACTCATGTCTTGTGGTCCATTCCTGTCGTTCAGTGGCAACTTCTCTGTTCAAATTGATTAATTGCTCTCGATAACGAGCCGCCGTAACAGTTTCGTCGAGTTTAAGAAGTTTATAATACAAAATACCCACCATATGCACAGCATTACCTTCTTCCCATGAATGTTATGCTTGCGAGTCATCTTTGGTGCCTTTCCTGGGTCTGTCCATGGTCTCTTTCGTTGTCGATTATCGAAATAAATGTACTTTTCATCACCAGTGATAATTCAATGCATGAATGACTTGCGTTGCAGCCGATCAAGCAAAAGTTCACACGTTGTTCTTAGATTTTCTTGCTGGCGTTCAGTCAATTCATGCGGCACCCATCGTCATTTTTTTCTGAATCTTGCTCATGTCATACAAGCGATTTGAAATTGTTTACTGAGTCACACCTAACGCGTCAGCTAATTGTTGTTGCCTTTGAACATCATCTTCATCAAATAAGGCTTGCAGTTCATTGTCATTAAACTGCTTTGGTGGTCTACCGCGATCTTTGTTGCTCACATCAAAATCGCCTTCTTCGAACCTCTTAAACGATTTCTGACAGGCTCTGGAAGTGATTGTATTTTCGTAATATAATTCAGCAATTATTTTTGAGAATCCACGGCACTTTTCCTCGAGTTAAACATGAATAAAAGAAATTCCCGCAAATGTTCTTTTGTTGGAGCTTCGGTGGTCATCTGTAAAATTACAATAACATTTTATATGCTAATTATTTAAAATAATTCAAAAAGTATTAGATTGCGCTTAAAATACTCTACATTATAGATACAAGCAAATGTTATAGAAAAAAGTTTATTAATGGAATAATATTAGACAAAGTGAAACGAATTTTCATATTTGTACACCTAATAAATTAGGATGAACAACTGAAGTATAATTTTACAAACGGTAATAAACGTTATAATAAGAGACGTAATAAAATATTTGTGACAAAAAAATTTAATAAAATTCATTTTTAAAGTTTTAATAAAATAAAATAATAAAAGTAAATTTTTATTAAATGAGATATTAATACAGTGCAACTTGTTAAGTTGGGCAGTTCATAAGTTTGGCACCTGGCTAAGGTGGACGTTTTTCAAGGGAACCGGTCACGCATATATTGAACTATAATGTCGTACCTTTCGTAGGTTGGGCACATGCGTATCTTGTATGTTGGACACTTGGTTGTGAACGCCTGACATATAAGCACGATACCAAAACCTTTCGTAACTTGGGCACTTGGCTGTGAATTACTTATCTTGTTATCAAGCTTCCAATTAGAGATATCTACGAGGATCTGTATTTGACTAAAAACTGTGTAATTGATTGAGGAACTTTCGGTAGTTATAATGATTGCTGGGGAATGTAAATTGTGTATTTTATTTTTATTTTGTTGCTGCCCTGGTCAAGAAAAAAGCCGAAATTTATAAATATTTAAACTAAATTTCTTTTATTAAAGTAATAAATTCATTTATTTATTTTATCCATCATTTTTATAGGTTAAATTATTTGTTTTGGTTATTTTAACCTCTATAAATTATTCCTACTTATTCATTTAATTGATTTTTGTTTTAATTATCATTTTTTTACAATAATTTGTTTTAATTACAAATTACTTTTAATTATTTGTTTATTATTTTATTCCATATAAATTGTTTTTTTTATTACTGTGGTGATGTCATTCCTCACCACATTCAGTAATATTGAACTCCAATGATGTCAAATCTCATGACATCACAATAGTTCAAATTTCGGTGATTTCATATGTCATGACATCACCGGAATGTGCAATTGCAATGTCAATTTCATTTGCATCAACTGACCCCGGGGTATATTATATAATATTATATAATATTGCCTTAATATAAAAGGGGAAGATTTCAAAGTTTAATTGGTTATTGTGCCCAATCAATATTTAATTTAAATATATTTTATTAGAAGTATTTTGTGTTCTTTACAATTACAATATCATTTATTTTAAATTAATTTAAAAAATTATTTTAATTGTTTTTTTAATTATTATTTTATTTTACATTACTTTGTTTTTAACAAAATTTTGAACCCTAAATTATTTATTTTTTATTCTTCTAGGATAACCTTTTAAAATATTTCTTTTTCTAAATTTAAAATAAATAATTAAACATTAACCTTCCTTATATATATATTATGTTGTATATATATCCATATGAGAAATAATTATATTATTTTGTTATATTATTATATAATTATATTATTATTTTCTTTAAAAATTATTTATTTTAATAACCATTAAAATTTAAAATAAAATACACAATTTACATTCCCCAACATGACGATAGTCATTCATGAAGTATAGACATGTCGTATGTTGGGCACCTGTATAAGTTGATCACTTTTGAATTCACCGCTGGTGCCCAACTTAGACAAGTTGCACTGTATCTGTATTTATATTAATTTTTATTTATAATGGTTTGTGTAAAAAGAAAAGTAACTAGGTTCCTCGAAATATTTGTTTAAAAATCGTTATTGTTATATTAATAAAATTTAGGTCTTATGAGCTAAACTTCTGAATTCGAACCTAATAAGGTTCTTAAAAAATTCTTCCAATCAAAAATCTGATTCATTAAATTTGTGATGATCCATCAAATTCATTTTCATTTTACAATTTTTCAGTTTGAAAAGTTTCATAAGATTATAATCTAGTTGTGAGTAACTCTAGACCAGCGGTTCCCAACCTTGTTTCATTAGAGTACCACTCTACCTAATTTTTTACTTAGTGGGTACGCCTAAAATATATATATATATATATATATATATATATATATATATATATATAACATTAATATTTCATTGATTTGTAAAGATTTATAAAGATTGATTTGTAAAAAAAATGAATAACAAACGCCGTTTAAAAAGTTTTTATTTGTCAAAATATGTTTCGCCATTACGGCATCATCAGTTGTGAAGTAAATTTCAAATTACAAGTCATTTATATGACACATTGACTATTACGCAATCAATCATTTTTTTGAAGAATAATTGTGACACATATCATGAGAGGATAGTCACTGAGGCATTATTAATAAAGCATTTAAAATCATGCTTTAATGTTCAAAGTGAATTATCCAACCATATTAAAGTCTTTTAATATTAATTAAAAAAAGATAAAAAAATAAATAAAAATAAAAAAATTGATACAAAAAGTTGTGTTAGTAATAATAAAGAAAATTCTATAACAACTTAGTTTTAAAAAGAAATTATTATAACTGCTTTAATCAGAAAAAGAGCATAAATCAAACCTCTAAATAGCGTTCCATCTCTTTAAGAAGCAATGAATAACGACTTAATCTATCGAAAACTAACGACAGCAATTGTTTCACTTGAGACCAATCGAACATCATTCTCTGAGACTCAAAGTGAGACTGAACGACTGATCTGAAATTCGAAAAAAGATTGTATCTCATCATTATATCTTATCATTATTTAGAATCGCACCTATTCACTTCTAAGTTGTATATAACGAATAGATGAATGGAGGCATATTCATAATAAGATTCGCTGATTTTACTGGCCATGTCCAGATACAGACGACCGACTCGATTTTTGTTCGTTGACCTAAAAATTTTTCGTCTTTTATCATCGAACAAAATGTTTAAAAATACTTCATTTCTTCCAATCCTTCAATTAGTTGTCTGTGTATTGGAATAATCGTATGCAAACTATCACAAAGTCTTTGAATTTTCGACAAATTTCTATTAAATTGAAAAGAAATTCAATTGATAAACACATCGAAATTAATTTTGGAAAATATCTTCTATTAATAGAATCATAAATATTTATTTAAAATAACGGACATAGTAATGATTCGAGGTCAAAACTGTCTAGATCTAATTGTGCCCAAGTCGAAACTGCCTTGTTTATAAATTGTTATTAATTTTTTGTTAGATTATTTAATTTGTCACAAAATATATTTATATATATAACAAAAATAAATAAAAAACACAAACGATCGAAATAATTTACCAATTTTTATTTTATATGACAATCATCAGCAATAAATAAAGAAAATTTTCAAATAACTAAAAAAGAATGAATAAACACTTTATATAAAAGTTTTAATGTAAAAACTTTATTTTATGAGCACGACAAATATGCAATTACTCGTAGAAATGTAAGTCTGTTATTTATTAAGAATTTAAATTTAATACTCGTCTTTTGTTAAAAATTATAAAGGTATTTTATTTAAATTTTGTCACAAAGATTTTATTTCATCTTTTATTAAATTTCCATTATATTTTACCTGTTTAATTTAATCGCTTTTCACTTATTTTTTTATTTATTTCACTTTAAACGTTTTTAAAATTATTGTTATTAAATTTAGACGAAAGTTACAAAATGATATTTTCATTTCAATAATTATTTTAAAATAATATCTATCTATAAACAAGGCAGTTTCGACCAAAGTAATTTTGACCTAGGAATTTTTGACCGGGAAGTTTTGACCCCGTACCATAGTAATGGACCTCTCGACAATAAATATGTTTATAAAATACTACGGAAAATAAGCAATTTCAGATAAATTAGTGTGGATTTCGGGAAGCTGAATACAGCGTGAATTTTTTATGGAATCCCACTATTTAAAAAAAACGTGTATTTTTTAAAAGTAAGAAACATCAGTAAACAAACCAGCGTTAAGTGGGGATTGACTGTATAAGCAGATTAAAATTTTTTATTATTATCTTGACGACAAGAAAGATAAAGGTTATAATCTCAAAATTAATTTTCGATAAAAATAAAATTAGGTTTGTAAAATTGCATTTTACTTGATAAATAATTTTCCAAATAATGTATGAAAGTAGTATATAAGCATAGAACACAAGTTTTGGAAGTTACTAAATGACCTTTAAAATTGTAACTAAGTACTTCTAGCCATTACGTTCTAGACGGCCTATTAAACATCTGGAGGAAGGAACTTGCAGCATATTGAAAATTATTAAGCGAGAGACTAAATGAACATTTTTTTTGAAATAAAAATGAACAGTCTTTGAAATAAAAATCTTGGCCACACATAAACTGAGTGACGAAAACAAACATCGAGTCTACTGTTGCAACGAATTTCTCTCAATGGTGCCCATATACAATTTTTGAATAAATTTGTTAGTCAATGAAATATTGATTCACTGGGATAATGTCGGAACTTTCGACAACCGATATTGGAGAGGTCCTAGAGATGAACCCTTGATAAGTCCACCTAGAACTATCAATAGAAAAAAAAACAAAATCTTAGGACGTAAAAGTACTTCTTCTGATGGATAATTTGCCCAGGAACCAAACTATAAATGGAGTTTATTATAGTCAACTACTTGACAAATGTATTGTAACCATTCAAGAAAAGTAACGTCAAGTTATTAACAAGAAATCACTTATTTCTTTTGTGGTAAGAAATATCCCTGTTGTTGCAAAGATTCTCGGTTGAACGAACTTGTTGTAATGCTATTAATTGACAATCCATCCAGATCACCAAGTTTTGACACAATTTCTTCTAAAGATCTCTGCAGAAAATTATAGATGCTGGGTTGTTTTTGTGGACAATGAGAATGAGAAGTTTTTCGTTTACCCGATGTTTCTGATTTCTTGTAGGTTAACATATTATGAACAGTTTTCAGATAATTGTGAAGGCTACTTGTAGATGATCCTATGCAGAATAACATTTTATTACAATAATTACAGCGCGCCTTGTCTCTCTTAACCTTCTTGAAATAATTCCAAACATCAGACATTGTGAACTAAAAAATAAATGTTTCATATTATAAGAATTTTCCATAACAAAAGTCCAAAAAAATAGATAACGTTTATTTTTATGACACAATTAAATAATGCGCGTCAAAAATTAATTACACTGATTGATTTAAACAATCTCAGGAGTTTTTATATATTCAGGATCCTTTGATATAATATGATATTGATATAAATAATTATATGTATTTTAAATTATAAATATATAGTTATTAATTATTCTCACACATATGATAATATATAATGAAAAATTACAATAAGAAAGTCCAAATTCCAATTATGTATGTTATGAATATTATTTAAACAATAATAAATTTAATTTATTATAGCATTTTTAAATAATTTTCAAAATTTTGCATAAAATTTTCAACATTTTGGAAAAAAATCCTTTCTTAAATTAATATTATCATTGATAATTTAAATTTTAATACAAACTAAAAAACCGGTTTTCGGTTGCCATAAATTGCATTAAAAAACCGGTTTTCAAAACCTAGAAATCAGTATGCCAATTTTCAACACGAAAATGATTCTACTGACTCGGTTCGCAGCACCAAAGAAAAATTCGCCAACTTAGTGCTAAATATTCTATTTACTTTTTATATTAACCTGATTTGGCCCCATCTGACGTTGATCCATTTTCACAACAATTATGTTGAAGAGTGGCACAACCGTTTCAATAATTAAGTTGTTAAGCATCACCCAAATATTTATGATTTTATATCATGCATAATAAAGGAACAAGGATTTACAGGAACATCGATGACACAAATTAATGCTGGGCAAGTTATTAACAAAACAAATAAAAATTATAATTTAATAAGTCAACGTATTTGAAACTTGCAACTGTGTTTTGATGATGGTGAAATCAGTGTCATGGAGTTTATTCGTGGAATTTCTTTCAGTTTAAGCACCCCAATTGCATTTTGACAGTGTATTTAAAGTTGGAATTTCCTTAAAATAAAATTTTATAACTCATTGACTTTTTTTTCTATTTGGAAAGTAAATCGCTGTTTTGAGAATCGCTGTTATGGTGAGATGCCATTTATATAAACAATTATGCATTTTCTAAATATTACCCAAGGATAATCCGCGCACGGATTAATCTGGAGTTTACTATAGTTTGATAATATCAATAATTTTTATTCGATCATGTGAGGAATATTTTAAATTGTTTGAATGTGTAAATGTATGGATGCTGTATGTTGATTTAAGTATGTTGAATTTAGAATGGTGATTCTCCTACCCAGATGGAAATTGGTATTTTTTGTTTAAATTTAAAGTGATCGACAATTCCAACATAATTAAAATAATCATTTTATAAAGTTCATATTTTTGATTTCACAATTAAAATTAAGTTTAATAATTTTTAGTAATAATTAAATTAAATGCATTTTTAATAATTTGATGACATTTTTATTATTTTGGGATTTATTGAGAAATTGTAAAAATTATTATTTTTTAATTAATATTAATTAATATATTTAAAATAATGACTTATAAAAATTGTTCGAATAATCATGATTAAAAATAAAAATAAGAAAACGAATTAGAATGATGACAAATGATGAAAGACTTTCTGAGAGTCATAATGACTCTAAATGTGATTGTAATAAAAATTCAAACACGACTTGTCTAAATGTTCTTAATATTAGGTGTACAACTAATTAATTTCGTATTTGTTATCACTTTTATACTTAAATAAATGGTTTTTTTAACAAAAAATACGAAATTAATTAGTTGTACACCCAATAGATCATGTGAACGTATTTGACACCTGAATAATTTTTAAATATTGACTAGAAGTTTCATTGGTTAAAATTAAAATAAATGTTAATTATTTAAAATTAATAATTTGATTTATTTGTTTAAAAATATGAAATAAAATTAATAAAATTTCACAATTATTAAATTTAAATTTAAATCAAATTAGTTTAAAATCAGATAATAAGAAATAAATATTAATCATCCCTCTGGGTAGAAGAGACCCAATCCTAAATCAGCACACAAAATCCAAACATTCCTCACAATCTTGAAATAATCAAACATAAATTTTGAGTCGAGTGTCTTTGTAATAGTGAAAAAAATATTGTTAAATTAATAATAAAATAACAATAAAAAATAAATTGAAATTATTTCTCTTTTATTAATTTAATTAAATAGAATTCAACTAACAATTCTGAAATTTTCAATAACGGTTGTAAAATTGTTGTAAGCATGTGAGACACTTTGGAGGTGTACTTCTTTTCCCCGTCTAAAATGTGATTGACTATCTGATTTGGGGGAAAAAGATAATTTAATTTGTAAATTGTTGAAAATAGTTCTTACATCCGCTTGAAATGTTAAAAGATGACTGTCACTGGTATTTTTTATTTCCACTTGAGTTGCTCCTTCTTTTTCCTCTTCTGAAAAAAATATTTCACTTGTCAATTTAATTAATCAAAATTAAAATCATTTAAATAAGGATAAATTTTAAAATATTTAACTTTTATAGATAATGTTAAAATCATTAAAAAAAGTTTTGAAACTTTTGTTTAAAAGTTGTTTAAATTCATTAAAAATACGGTTGTTTATGTACATAATAAAATACAAATTATTCATTTTTCCATAGACTTCATATGAATATTTTAAAATATTTAAAAGAATATTTCTTCTAAACATGATGTGTTTTTGGTATGTATGAGGAGATAGTTAATTTTAGTTCGCTGATCAAAATTTAAAGTTTTAAAAAAGATTATTTGGAATTGAAATCAAATTGAAAAATTTTTAAATTAATTATAATAATTTTTAAATGTTTTAAATTTGAATTTAAAAATATTCTTTATAAATTTATTTGAATTAAAATATTATTTTAGTAGAAAAATGAGATGGTCAAAACAGATAACAGATAAAACTGTATTTTTAAAAATAATTTGAATTCTCTTAAAAATTTTATTAATATTTGCCAAAATTTATTTTTCAAATTTTAAATTAATTTAAGGATATGATTGATAAAATATAAATAATTGAATATTAAATATAACGTATTTTTAAAAATATTAAAAAATATTATAAAATGTTTTTTAAAAAACACACACTTAAAAGTAGCATATAATATTTCATTTGAAAAACAAACTTATAAAAAAACATTATAAAAGACTCAAAATAAAAAAACAAATTTAAAAATTAAATATTTTTTAAAAAAAATTAAATAGAAGTAAAATAATAATTTTCATAAATATTTTTATTTCGTTAAATTTTAAGTCGTTAAATGGTTAAATTTTCACCGATTCCTATGATTCCTACACGGATTTTCGTGAAGATTTTTATGAAATTATCAATAAAATACTAATTCTTTAGATAAATGATGAATTTTATCACTTATTCACTAATTATTTTGCTAAAAATCGATTTTGTAAAAATTACAAATTTTCGTTATTAAGAAATAATATCAACAAATAAAATGCAAAATTGCGAACGAAGCGGACGTGGTCAATCTGAATAGCCTGCATCAATGCAATTCTGATGGTACAGCGCCGTCGCCGAAAGACGCCTGGAAGCCGATGAAATCGATCGATAACCGTACAAGTCGTTAAATTGTTAAATTAACACCGATTTCGAATAATGACAATTTTGAACATTCCTACACGGAATTTCGTGAAAATTTTTATGAAAATATCAATAAAATCAGGGCCGTGGCAGAGGACCCCCGGAGGACCCCCCCGAAAAAATTTATGAGGCCCCTTAGATTTTTTCACTGTCAATCCTCTCGTGCTAATGGCGGTGCAATAAATTCTGCCCCAGAAATTCTTGCGCTTAGATGCGCCAGATTCAAAGCGGCGAGTATAAAGCCTAAAAGAACAAAGATACTTGCATCAGTAAATGACTAGATGAAATAAGGAATGGAAACAAAAAGCAACTTACTTAGGTTAACAAAAATTCACAAATTTAGCACCGTCAACACACGAGTCCAAATAAAGATTAACTACCGTCTAAA
>MQRK01255140.1:36439-60496 GCA_001938485.1 Girardia tigrina
TTAAATATTTATTTATAAATAAAAATATTTTTAATAAGTAATTTTAAAAAACTTTGAAATAAATTTTGAAAATAAAGTTTAAATAATTTTCGAAATAAATTTTCAGGATTTTAAAAATTTTGGTGTTAAAAAAATGAATCCAGATATTGAGGTTGCAACCACTTCTCACAATCATAAAATTTTAAAAAAAATTTTTTAGTTATAATTTAAAAAATAATTTTATAATTGTAAGTGAAATTTTACAAATTAAAATGAATGAAAAATTTTATCGATTGATTTTGGCGAAATGAGTGAATTAACGTCAATTTGTTTGTGTGCATTATTGTCATTAATAAAGTTTTGCGATTAATATGAGTTCTGAAAATTCAGATACTAAAAATTACATAAACACTACTTACAATAACGAGAGATAATTTATAATTTAAATGTGAAAATTAATGTCAAAAGTCATCAAAATAGATACAGTATTCAACTGTGTTATAACATTGGGGCGGGGCAGTACGGAAACATGGCCAAATATTTATTTTATTTATTTAAACATCAAAAGTTGGTTGAATTTATATCGATAAATCGGTAATAAAACAATCAATTAAAAAAACGATTTATCGGAAATGAACCGACCAATATCCGTGACGTAATTGCTCGGAAACCACCCAGTCATTTGATCGAGTGTTCCTTCCCACCAACCGCCGTCAATTTGTTGTGTCAGTGTTATAACATCGTTTTTATTAAACGATAACTGAAAGTAATTTATTTTTCACATTTGTCGTTGTTTATCGGATATAGAATTGGAATCTTTTAAACCTTACTTCATCATTATGCCGTCGAATATAATCAAATAATGCTTTGACTTTTTTAATTTTACTGTTTGACATAATATATACAATAATAACGCTATTTCAAATATTTTCTCAAACTAAAAAACAGTTTGGAATATTTAAACAAAAATGTAAATGATAATTATATACCTGCAATCATTTTCTTTAGATAAAGTGATTTTATGGTAATAATTTTTTTAGAAATTATTTTTGATTTTTTATAAAATTTATTTTCATAAATTTATTTTCATAATATTTTACATTTAGTTTTAGGCATACGAAAACAAAATTTCTCTAATGAAATTAATTATCTATTCATAAATTTTTGTTTATTTACTTTTTCTTTTAATTTTATATATAAAGATTAATGTTTATTT
The DNA here is from genome assembly GCA_001938485.1 of Girardia tigrina. NCBI lineage: Eukaryota > Metazoa > Platyhelminthes > Tricladida > Dugesiidae > Girardia > Girardia tigrina. Next base: position 37,635 of record MQRK01255140.1, read on the forward strand.
GTCTTTTCGATATACCTATTGAGACGGTATGATCAAGTACAGTCATTTTTATAAATCTTCTAAATACTTATGAATAAGTTACTGTAAACAACAATTAAAGTACTAATTGACAAATAATAAAAATCAGATGGTAGAATATTTTGATTTTATCAAATTTTTGATTAAATTGTACAAGAAAAGGAAAATTATCGCCTCAAGTTTTTAAACATTTGGTATTTTAAAATTTATTTTTTTGAAAAAAATTGAGAAACAATAAAAATAGATGAAATTTTGTAATAAATTACAAAACAAAATATTATGTACAATTATAAAAAGGTATGAAATGAATTTTTAATAGTATTTAATAATTCATTTTTAAAATTATTCTTCTTTTGAGACATTTTCCTTCTTAATTAATAATGTCTCCAACTTCAAAAATTCTTCTTGTCTCTGTTTTTGATTCAACTGCTTTCAAATTTTTGTTATCTTCGTAATTGTTTTTCCACCAATGTCTCAGTCTTCTTCCAAATACTATCTCGGTCGGTGACATGCCTGCCGTAGCTTATACAGCACTATTAAACATAAATATGACTTCTGATAAGACTTCTGTTCAATCTTTATGATCTCCATCCTTCATTCTAATATACAAAGCATCTCTGATCGTGCGAAACTGTCTTTCCACGATTCCATTTGTGTTATGATGATATGGACTCGAATAGAATACCTCAACTTGGTCCTAGTGCAAAAGTAAACTCGCACGTAACAATTACTGACAAGTTTTCAGGTAGTGTGTGTAGATGACGCGCATGAGTACATCATCTATATACAACTGGGATGTAAATAACCAATTTCGCATACTAATTTATCTCTCTGGAATTTTTTAAAATCGCTTGTGACCCATTGTCCCAATAGTATTGTCCCAAAGTAGTTAAAGGGTTAAGTATAAAATTTATTAATTATAAATTTTATAGAATGATGATTTTTTTGAGAAATGAATGAAGTCGGTTTAAATTATTTGTGGATGTGGAAGTCCGAGAGAAAAAGAGTTTGTGTTAATTAGTGGTCTCTACAGAAACAATGAAGATAATTTCTATAGAATTATTTGAGAAAACGTACATTGATTTTAAACGTACTATGATTCTAGGGGGTGGGGCGATTCTGATTAAAAAAAGAAAATGAGAAAAAAAACATAATTATACTATGTCATACTTGTTATTACGTTTACCAAACTCACTCTTTAAATAAAGCACATTCTACTTAAAATAATTGTATTATTTTACATTTTTAAAATTTTATTTTAAAATATTTTATGAAAACAAATAATAAGGAAATAACGATATGCTTTTTGGTGCGGGTATTAATTATTTTGATACAGAATTATTACTATGATTCTACCAAATCATTTATTAAGTAAAAATTTCTCAAAAGTATATATACAAACGTAACAAAATTTAAAAAAATCACAAAAACAGTTCAGATAATTTACGATTTTACCCCTTCGCAAAACATTCAATAATATTAAAAATATCTGCTTCTACAGTAGCGTACAAAAAGTCTGTGGAGAGTAAAAAATCACAATTTCCCCCAATTAAGCCATAAGTTAGCAAGCTTAAACTTTGACCAGATATGTAATTTTCTATAAGCTTTTACGCTAAATAAATCTTTTTTTAATTTTGTTAATATTTTTTATGACGAACATTTAAATTTCAACCCGTGCAAAAGTCTGTGCACAATTCAAAATTTTATTAAAAAAACAAATATTTTTGACAACAATTAATAGAAATTGTAAATTTTATAAATATTTTGTAGCATAACCTTTCGAAGCGATCAGGCATTGAGTTGACTAATTTGTTAATCACATCCAAAGAAATGTTGCTCCAAATATCATGAATTTTTTCGTAGAGCTCCTTCTTATTTTTGGGTTTATTGCCTTTCAAATGACGATAAATGTATTCCCAAACATGATCAATAGGATTTAAGTCAGGACTTTGCGATGACCACTTCAAAACACGAATTTTATTGACTTTGAAAAAATCCTGTACGGTTTTGGCCGTGTGCATTATCCAGTTTAAATACCCAACCTCGGCGCATTTTATCTTTTGCAAAAGATAATATTTTAGTACCTCGCACATAGATTGACCCATTATGCAATCTATGTGATGTATTGAACCAACCATCTCACGGCTAAAGGCACCCCAAACCAACACATTACCATCTTTATGTTTTAGCGTATGTAGCTGATATTTTGGATCAAATCTTTTACCAACAGGTCGTCTTATATACTTAATTCTATCACTCTCGAAGACCATAAATTTTGATTCATCAGAAAAAAGAACCTTTGACCATTCTTTCAACACTCAGTTAAGATTTTTCTTTGCAAAATTTACTCGGGCCTTTCGATTCTATACCGAGATCAAAGGTTTTTTTGCTGGTGTACGACCAAATAAATTTGCTTTCTAAAGACGACGTTTTTTAGTATCAACATTACACTTAACATTATAGTCCTTTCTCATTATTTCATTCCATTCAAAAGCATTCTTTCGAGAGTCCGATTTCGATAATCCTTTAAGAATTCTATCATATTTTTGTGATGTTACTCTCGGCCTTCTACTGCGTGAGTTGTTGTCTATGATATGGCGCTGATTGTATCTCTTGACATGAGTATTGACTGCAGACTTACTAACATTATAAAGCGATGCAATTTCTCTATAAGATTTTTCCCTATAAGATAAGCACCATAAATCAATTTCTTGATATCTTCTGACATTTCCCGGCCTGAGGTCATCCTAAATAATACTTTGTTTGATTAATACTTAAATTAATACATAAATTTAATTAGCATTTACTTTATTTAAGCAATGAATTTTATGAATTTTCCATAGACTTTTGTATGAGTTAAAATTTTAAAATTGAATGTTCGCCATAAAAAATATTAACAAAATTAAAAAAAGATTTATTTAGTGCAAAAGCTTATAAAAAATTACATATGTTGTCAAAATTTAAGCTTGCCACCTTATAAACTCATCTCTTAATTTGGAAGATTGTAATTTTTTTACTGTTCACAGACTTTTCACGCTACTGTATATCTTGATGTATATGAAACAAAGCTAATTCTATTAACCTTTCTTCACTAATTCGATTTCTTAAATTTTTTAGTCAACGCAAAGAAGAAAAGCTTCTTTAAATTGATGCAACATTAATGGATAAAGTTAGTAATATCTTTAACAATTCATTTAATAACAAAGACATATCTACATCATGGTTTTTTAAGGCCATTTTCGGTGTACATTGTACACCCAAAAATTTAGCTATTTATTGGTAAAACATGGATTCATTAAAAAATACACACATTGCTATTCCACCCACTCTCTCTCCCTCTCGCACATACACGCTCCTATACAAGGTCATTTATAATTTTATATTTATTTAATATGTATTCTTTTTTATATATGTATTCTTTTTTTATATGTATTCTTTTGTTCTTAACCCTTTAAATCAAGTGTGAATATGTGATGTAACAATTTTTGAGTAAAAATAAATATCATACTATACACCCAGCATGAAACCTTAAAAAACCCTGATCTACATCACAGTTTTCGAAGGTTTTTTCAACTGTCTCTGGAATATTTAAATATTTCAAAGATATTCATTTATTTTTCCATAGATTTACTTCTTCAAGTAATGATTGTTCAATGTCATACCCACCGCTTTTTATTCATGAACCATAAGTTTTGCATAAGTTACCTTCAATATCAATTTTCATAAATATTTTTTGGCCAAGTGAATCTTTAGGAAATTTTGTTTCCAAATCAGTTATTACTGCGTCCAGCAAAGGAATATAAATAAATTTTCTGTAGAATTCTTCTGGAGAATGTTGAATATTTTTTCTATTCTTTTATTTTTGCTATGCGTTGAATTTCTACAGAAATTTCAAACTCTTCTAGAATAATTAAAACTTTAGTAAATATTTCATGTTTTTCTTCATTAGCCTTGTTGGGTTCTTGATCGAGATTAAAACTCATTAACACCAAAATTTTTATTTTCTTTTATTAAAGGGAAAAGTTTTTTTAATTAATAAAGATTTTAACGTTTTATTTATTATCAATATTTCAGTTTAAAAGCATTTTTACTTACAATTATTTTAAATACAATACAAATTTTAAATAGAATATAAATACAAAAAAATAATTTACAATATTCAAATTTTTATTATTAGAATAACTTTTAAAATTAGTACAAATATAATTATCATTGTCTTTATATATTTCTTTTAAATAAATTATTTAAAAATCCATTATTTCCCAATTAATTTCAAAATAAGTTTTTACTCTACAATTAAAATTTAATTATTTCCGAAAATAACTTTTTAAAATTAATTAAGGTATATTTTTTTGCTTAAATTTGCTTAAAAACTTTGATTTTAAATATTTAATTATTTTAAAGATTCTTTATAAAAATTAATTGTTTCAAAAATTTTGAGAGTGAGCCTGTCCTTCACAAGCCTTATGACGTTTTCCATAATTATAAATATCATATTGTTAATAATTTTCGATGCATTACAAAAGTATAAGTTTTCTTTTGAAATAATCTTGTTAATGGTAAAGAATAGATATTAAATTGAAACCTGAAAATGTACAGAAATCAAGAATTCTACATCTTTTAAGGCATTAATAAGCATTTTACATTTTGTGGAAGATAAAAAATCCGTCCAATCTGAAATATGCTATTGATTTTCTCAAAAAGCTAATCTGTAAGAACCTGTGCTCTTTTTAGGTTTTTCATTGGTTGTTTTTTACAACCTGACACTTAGACCTTCCAAAACACTGTGCCTGGGTTCTTGTCAGTGCGATTACTCAGACTGATATTAAGACCATCCCGCTTACACACGGAATTTATGTCTTTGACAACCTTTATCAAAGGTGTTCCCACGGGTAACCCTTTGTGAGAAGATTGTATAAAGGGGTGGTTATAGTCAAGGGATGATTTGCTAGCAAATGAAGTTTTACCTGATGCGGCTCATGGCTCCTGGGTCAATGGATGACTTTAGTTCAAGCTCGACGATTGTCATTTTTATGACGGTATTACTCATGGTTTATGCCATTTTGTTCGCCCACTATAAGAATATTCTCTATATAATCGATTACTTGTATAATATAGTCACTGTGTTCAATACAAAGAGCCTCATATGAACTTTTCAGTTCTCGTTAAGTAGAATTCGCAAAACAGAGCCTTTTGGTTGATACATTAAAAATGATATCACGTTTTCAATTTCTGCAATAGAATTACGTATTGCATAAACGGATGACATTTTAGATATTGACAAATTTAATGCATTATTAAAACATTTACATTTACTAGTAAATGATGCTACTTTTTTAATTTCGGTAACAAAACTAGCTTGTTAAAAAACCATCATTTAGCATCGGTCCCAATACCAATACATTTTATTTATATCAATGCCCATTTTTCTTAATTTTTCGAGAATAAGTTTCCCAAGAATATTACCTGTTACTCTAGGTTCATAAGAATTCGGTTCGTCTGAAAACAATTGAATTTGATCTGCACTGTTGAAAAAATATGTAAATCACAGTAAGAGCAATAGGGTATTTAAAAAATACATTGTAAAATATTAAATTACAAGAAAATCAAAAAGAGTATCTTGTTCCGAAAAGTTTGTCCTTTTTTCATTCTGTAGTTGACAAATGGTAAACAATCTTTTCAAGGTTGACATAAATTTAGCCATCTATGACAAAAAATACTAAAATAAAATCAAAGACAAATCTTGGTTAGTGAAGCAATAATTTTATTTTATGAACTAACAGGTTTGTCAAGAATACTTACAGTAACTTCGAAGAATGATGGCGAGTGCTGTGCTGCTGTGGTTCGCTACAGTACTCAGAGCTTCAAAATACAGCAATCACTGCTCCTATAGTTGAACTCCTTCGACTTAGAGATTCTTATTTTTGCCTTAAATTGAGACTTTATATTCGTCCAATTTGACTCGATAGGATTCAACATCGAAATGTATGACTATAAACAGCCTCAGTCAAAGGCGCCTACAGGATTTTTTCCAGGGGGTGCAAAATAAAAACTTTCCTCGGGTAGAAATTTTTGAAAAAAACAATTTATTTATTTATTCAATTTCGTTCTCATCAAATGCAAAATTATAAAATAAAAAAGTTTTTGGTTAGGTATAAAATTTCTCACATGTCTAGAAAAAAATTATTTTCCTCTTTTTAGTCCATATGAAAACGTGGTTTTTAAAACTTTTTTATTTATTATTATTTTCTTATTTTTTAGTAGTATTATTATATTATACTACTTAGTATTATTATACTACTTATTATTATAAGTAGTATATAAGATTTAATTTTATAATTTATAAATTTTATATTTTAATTTAGTCCATATAAAATTAAAATTAATTAATTTGAATTTATTAGAGCATTTTTGAGATGCAGAGATGCTAAAATCTCAAAATGTCAGGCAGAAGAAGCCTACATAAAAAATTTCAGAACGATCGGATGAGTGGAAGTGGTCTAAAAAAGCGTGTAAAAAGTGAAACATCGCAAACAAACAGAAAGACAGACAGAACCCAAAGCAAGTTAAGTAAAACGTGGTAAAAAAAACATAAATCACATTATTAAACAACATTACAAAGAAGATATTCAAATTGATAGCATTCAGAACACTCATGTTTTTTTCAAAAGTATTTGCCATAAGATATTGTTCTTAAATATTTTTTTACACAAGTTATTTTATCGACCATCACAAAGCTAAAATCTTTATGAAAATAATATTTTATTCCTCGTTATTCATATATTTGATTATTAATCTAGTTTCGAAATAGAATTTGAGGAATGTACATTTTCTCAGCCTATTTATCTAAAATATTTTTTTTATATTTTCGCTGTCAATATCCTTCTAGAATCCCATTATAATTTTCTTATTTTTTAGTGAAATATTTTTTTTTCAAATCTTTTTTTAAAACATTATTTGGATCATTATTTAGAACATTATTTAGGCAATCTGTCTGCTACAGGTACCATATAAACCTGTAATATATGTCCAATGGTCGAATAGTTGGCGACTAAACCAGCTGTCTCACCCAGAGCAACTTGGATGAAGAGGTGTGTGGACACCTAGCAGGATGAAAAACAAAACCTAGCAAAGGGCGGATGATCTCCTTGGAGCCAACGGCCATCCATACCTGGAGAAGAGATAGGCGCCACCATGTTCCTTGCCTACTGAGACACTCAAATATATATGCAAACCCAAGCCTATGCTTCTGCATAATTGAGTGCACCCACGGCCCAAAGGCTACCGTACCAAAAAAAATTTAGAACCAAGACGGAAACCTTTTGCAACCAACTGTTTCAACACAGCGTCCAGCTTTTCACGTCCACTCATTTGAATTATCCTCGCCGGATTTCCATATTGAAAATCTTAATGGCTGTTATAGCTTCAATTAGGTTGATTTTGGCCCCCTTCTAGTGGTACAATCGCAAAACTGCATGCTATTCATCTATCATTGAAAGTTATAAAAAATCTTTCATAAATTAAAAAAATTTAAAAAATTAAATGTAATATGAAAATTTCAAAAATAATATAATATCATTTTTATTATTGGAACTACAATTTTCATTCTTTGAAAAACCAATTTTATTCTTTAAAGTTCGATTGAAATCCTTTAAGATACAAATTAAAATTTTATAAATATTGCGTTCCTTTCTACAGCATCAACTTCAAAAGTGTTAGTTGTTATTCTTCAGAGACCCGGTAGGGACTGAATATTTTAACAATCATCAATTGATTTATTTAGGTTACATTTTATTGTTGTCACATTTTAGTAAACGATAATCAATACATATTTAAATATAAGGCTTTCAAGAAAGTTCCTGGGAATTTACATAGTGATTCATAATTATAGCAACTCAATATATTACTGGTAAAGCCATAACTTGTTATGATACTGACAAAAATTGATTAAATTAACAAACTTCGTAAAACACAAATAACAATAACAAACATTAATACAGGATTTAAGACGTTTGGGTAATTTATTAACCGAGGTGACCAAGTAGGCTGCGTCCAGCTTTTCCCATGCTTTCAAAAGCGATTTCATCAAAGAGTTGAGATTTTTATGTTGTTTTGAATAGACTTTCTCTTCAAGAGCGAACCAGACAGAATAATCAAGGGGATTTAAATCCGGGGTTTGGTAGCCACTCAGAAAACTTAATAAAATCAGGCAGGTTTTGCTGGCTCCATGTCTACAATTTTCGAGCCTCATGAGTGGGAGCGTCATCTTGTTGAAAAGTTCACATGCGTGTTCCAATATGATAATCAGCCCATGGAAGAAGTTAATTATTCCAAACATCTAGATAGATATATTGGTTAAGCTTTACACCCGCATCAACGAAAACCAGTGGAATTTTTCTATGTTAAGTTATCGCGCAAAAACCATGACCAATTGTGAATGAGAAACTCGTTGAATCCGGGCTGTTTGGTTTTCATTTTGCGTAAACTCGATCATTTTGTCGATTCAAATATTATTCTACTGTAAAGATCTAATCGGCTGAGAAAACGATTTGCTAATGTTGATGAACACGGAATCTTCGAAGCAAAGCCTTTGTTCGGTCTTCTCGTTTTTTGGTCGCATTTGTTAAAAATTGAACTTCATTTTGTTTGTAGGCCTTCAATTTGAGATCATCAATAATGGGTCGACGTAAAGAAGTGCGAGACATGCTGCTTCCGATTGCCATCTTACGGACAGAACGACGGTCTTTTTTTCTGGATACGGTTCCTCAATTTTTTGATTGCCTTCTTCTTTTTGACGGAACGATTCCTGTCCCTTACTTTTCGATCTTCGCTTGTTCCCAGTTCAGTATGTCTTTGAATTGTTCGATAAACAACTATTTTATTGACTCCTAATCGATTAATGATCTCGGTCGCTGCAACAAATTTATTCTAGAGAGAAATGATTAATTCATGGTAAACATATTTTCTCACCATTCTAAAAATGAAGACAAAAATTATGTTTTTTATTAGAAAAAAGCAGAAAAACAAAGAAAAATCATACATGGTGGTCTAAAATCATAGTATAAGTTGCCATCATTACCTACGAACTGAGTAACTATAATTCTGAACCATCCTGTATATTTGCCGTTCAATTTTTAAATGATTTGTTTTTAAATAAAGTTTCTTTGTACGGTAAAAGAGTGTTTATCACTTTGTTATCCTTTGTTATCCTTAACAATAATTTAATTTTTTTTAGATCACTGAATGTGACATGGAAACTAGTAAAGAAAAAAATCTTTTTTTTAAACAATACTTTATGTGAATAAAAGTCCTTCAGAATCTAATGACAAAACGAACTAGTTGTGTGATGAAGGAAGTTGAATAACAAAATGATTGAACTGTTAAAAGGAGCATTTAAATATCCGTTTCAGTACGGTGCAATTGTGGGATCACTCGAATAGAAATATCTTGGACAAATAATTCAATTAACAAGGCTGATTTAGATGGTCTGGTCTTCGGAGTACAGTTTCCGTACCTTGAACTACTAAACAGTTGTTTTTAACATGAAAAAATTATTGAAAATAGTAGTCCGTGTCAAGAAAATCAATATTTTTTTTAAAAAAACATTTCTCTTGACAATGATTAAGCCACATAGAATAAATTTAATAATGAATTAAAAAAATTATTTATTACAAAACTAAAATTCATAAAATTCTGACAAATATATAAAATACAAAAATTGAATTTAATTTTAAAATTAATAAGTCAATTAAAATTTATTATATTATTTATTAATTGTAACGCATTAACCGATATCTTCAGTACAAAGAATTTAAAAAAAAGAAAGTTACATTTAAAAATTACAAAAAAAATAATTTGACTAAAAATATGCAATTTCATAATTCCAACGATAATAAGGATTTTAAATCTTTTTTGTTAGGAAAACAAAAAGGATTATCATAAATATAATATATTAACTTTGGTAAATATATTATTGTCTGGTGTTTTTCGGTAGTGTTTGTCGGTTGTTTAATTTTTTTATTGTCAACTTGTGTAGACGCGTTGTTTTCGGTCATAAATGTCAATTATTTATTTTTTTTTGGTTGTGTCTACTGAGTCATGTTTGCGTGATCATGATTGTAGATTGGATGCTGTGTTTTGAGGGAGATTTTTGGCCGAATACTTTAGAAGACAGTTTAAAGGAGGTTTGAACTCTGATCCGCATATTACGACACTACGACACATTATAGTGATGGTCAAGTTTTCTATTTCGTCACACATGAATTTACGACAATGGAAACATGTAGAGTAAATTTATTGTCGAAAGAAAGTGTCAAAGACCACTGAAAGTGAGTACACTAAATCTCTATCGATGGGATCAATTTTTATCAATCTACAAGTGCAGATAAAATATCTGAAATATCAGTTAAAGTCATTAGATAGAATGGGATGTCTTTCTCTCGATGGCTACAATAAACGACAGGATAATGACAAATGTATATTAAATAACATCATGGATGTCGATTGTAAATTAGATGAATTTTTAAGCAGAGAGATGCCCAAGTTGGTCATACTTCATTCGACAATGAATTAAAAAATCTTGATACTCTTTTAAATAAAGAAAGAGAATTATTCGAAACCAAGATTATTTAAAAAACTGCTTTGAATCACTAAAAAATCGGAAATACTTATCAAATTATTTGTCCACATAAAATTAATATATACTTAGAAATTATAAATAATTTAAAATGTATGATCAATGATCGCTAAGCGATCATAAAATCAATTAGCTGAATATTGAGAAGATTATTTTATATTGCTAACAATAATTTGTCATTTTTATTACTATTTTCTGGACCGAGGTTATATTTTATATTTTTGTGTGTGCGCTGATCTGTAAATTATTGTTTGACTTTATTTTGTTTATTTTTCTCTGAATAAATTACAATTAAATCCCCCGTCGTTATTAATATTGTTTTTATTTAATTGTAGTAGTAAAATAATTACTGTAATAAATAATATTACATTTAAAAAGATCCATGGTTGAGAATCCCAAAACGTTGCTATAACATCATTTGAGAACTGCCTATTCCTTTCAAACTACGAGACTTGTAGTTTTATAAAATTATAAAAAAATCCCAAATTTCAACATTCCAAATACTCGTGCTTCTTCACCCATCTTAAGTCATTGGAATATTATAATTTAAATATAAATATTCTTTAGTTTTATTTATTGTCAAAGCTCTCATTCCTCTCTTTACAATTTATTACATTGTTATATGCTTTACTGAACTTTGTACCAAATAACAACGAACATAAAATATCATTTTTTAAAATAAACTATTAATTACTTTTGCAATTTTATTATGTATGTTACAGAGCCAACCTCACCATAAAAAAGGTCAAAGGGTTTTGAAAAGAAGTATAAAAATAAAATTTATTCTGAGTATGTTCATAAATCTTTAATATTTGAAAATTTGTTGCATTATATTTTTATTATATTTCAAATTTTCTCTAAAATCAAAGAGAGAATCATCACTAATTTATTGTTTTAATTTTTATTTTTGATAATAATAACTCGACTTTGCAATTTTCCTTTGGGGGTCTAGAACCATTTTTCCAGACACTGGTCCCAAATATTGAGTTTGATCATTTCTAAGAAAATATAATTATTTAATAGATTAAATTAACTAAATATTCCGGGAAGAAATATTATTTATTGTGTATTAAAGTCATATATAATTCATTAAAATGATAATAAAAATTATATATAAAGGAAGAACCAAAACGGCTGCGATTTCATCACTATTTTCATCCTACAAAAACGGTAATGTGTTGCGCAATTGAGAAAGTGCTTAATATAATAATTTTTACATACTTCGACACGCGTCATTATTATTAAAAGATAATAATTATGTGTGTGTTCACTGAACCGGAGATTTATTACATCTAAATAATAATACATTTTATCTTATAATAACAAAATAATAATATAAAATTAACATAATAGTTTTTATGAAGTCATTATTATATTTAAAATTTTTTAAAAGTCATTACGATTTTAATTATAATAAATCAAATATTAATGTATTTCCAAGTTATTATTTAATACAATTTCTCATTTTTAGATTCGAAAGAACGGGTTCAGTCAGGGGTTTTAAATAAAGGTCACACCATATCAATGAGGATCCTTGTGCACAACATACAATACTTATCTATGTCCAGAAACTCATGAAATATATTGAGCGAATACGCACAAGAGCTAATATTTTTTCATTGGAATAATAAAAAATCATATTATAAGTCCTTACATGTTTGGAATTTGTTAGATAGTTAGATTTGTTAGCTTCGTGAAACACTTGTTTCAAACTCCTATTTTCTTAGTTCTTAATAAATTTAATTTTAATATAATATTGATACCAAACATGCATGTTAATTGGTCAAATAAATACATTACCAATGGGAAGATTTAGCTCATTGAATACTTCAATTTTAACTAGATATGAAGAGAGAAACGTTGGCCAAAGAAGGCCACAAACAGTTCAGAACCTAAAAGACTTTGTGAGTGACAACTTGGTTCAAATTGACCAGTTAATCATACATTAATCATTAGATTTAATAACTAAAAGATGATATTCAGTACTCAACAAAAATGGCAAAATTATTATGTATTAGAAATTCTAATTTAGAATAGAGTCAATAATATGGATAAAACTATAAATAAATAAACCCTACTTGTCTCTTTTCTCTATCGGGAAATTTACACTGATCAAAGTCTTCGGAGCGAGCAAGATGGAGTGTCAGCTCGCCCGTAAGGGAAACAAATAATCGACTTAATGAAGTTTTCGAAGGTAGAATAATCGGAAAACTTTCTGAATTCATACGACCGAGATCTAACGGTACTGGATTGAATTTATAATGTTATTTAAAGGATCTTGTTTTTGTGAATAAGGCGACAACAATTGCGGCTATTATAGAAAATATTTAATATGAAATTCGCTCAACGTCTCAAGAAATTTTGATAAATGTTACGAAAAATGTAAGGAAAGAAATAATTTAAATTATGTATGATTAATATTTCTAATATGTTTCCTACAAGTAAATTATTTTAATATTTCGCACAAAAACAAATGAAGGAAAGACAAAAATGATAGAAGGAAATCAAAGAAGAGATTTCACCTGGTGAAAAAATCTTATTTGAAAGTTTTTATATACGCATTTTATAGTAAAATCCAAAATAAACCAAATGTGAGTGTTACCATTTTAATTAAAAAAAAGATTAGGAAATTAATCTTCATTTGTCTTTATACAAATTAGGATCTGTTTATAGGAGAACGAAGGTAAAAGTAAAAGAAATATGTGTTAAAATGCTTATTTTTTTATCTTAATACTATGTAGTCAGGTGTTTTCTCGCCATTTACAGTCTAAAACTCCTTTTATCGATAGGTAGATAAATTGGTTACCCCCGACAATATATAACGCACCACCAACACCTGTCTAGAGCCCCCTGTTTTACAAGTTTATCACACATTGCCGCACCTTATCGTAAACGAGTAAACTAAGCTACCGCACTGTACTATCAAGAGGTATGACGAGTTTACTCGCCTCCCGAAAACAATGTGTTAATATAAGTCATATTTAAAAAATACTTTATTTTCGTCTATATTAAGATCACATTAAACAATGACCGAATAAGTGACCATCATCCTTTTTTAATAGTGGGGTTGTCGTCTTTCAGTCTGGTAGATTTAACTTTCTATGAAATATCATTTTTTGTTCTCCAATATCAACATATCTAGTTCCTATATGAAAAAAGTTTAACATCATTATTAAAATGTTTTTGAGAATTTCCGTGTAATTTTGTTTCGAAGAAACCATGACGTTAAAGAGAAGTGGCATTACGTTATTTTAAGTGTAATTCAGAATCAAACTTGATTACTATATATTGTTCACTAAATGATGTGGATCATAGATACAGGACCGCTAGCATATGTTTCCTCCGATCCTAACTTGGATTTTCTTTCTTTATCTTTTATTATTGTAATTAATTAAACAGTTTGTCTCTTATAGACATGCTTCATATCTTTCATTACTGTGCAACTCTAACATGAACTTGAAGATCGGAAAGGAAAGAGTGAAATATAAATGAAGGATCGAATCTGATCAGAAACACTTGTTCTTTCAACAAGAAAATAAAAATTCTAAAACCACCATTAAATTTATTTTATAATCCGATTGTTATGCAAAAGAAATCAGTATCACAACAATCGTTATCAATTATTTAACCTTTCAACAACAAAATAAATGATAAACAGTTACAATTTCTTCAAACGGTAATACAATCAAAACTTTTCAAAATATTATTTTAATAATTAAAAAAAATCTCACTAATTAAAACGGAAAAAAATTAAAATTTTACATCATTTACATTTTTAAAAGGATTTTGTTTGATTTTTTTTCGAAAATTAAATCCCCATTTCGAAACACGTACTTAAATGACGGAAATTCAATAACATGCAAGGTTAATTCTGATTGGCTGTTGCAGTGGAATGCGTTTGATGAGATCAGCCAATGAAAAATTTATTTGGCTGCATAGTTAGTGTGTGTATTTTGATAATTGAAAAAAATTAACTACAAATATGAGGCGACGACTAATTTGACACTTGAAAATTAATGATTATGAATAACTCGTCCACTCAACCACAAGTTCTCGTTTCAAGTACTGATTCCATGGATCATTATAGAAGTTATCTAATTCCTCAAGTGCACTCAACTGAAAGTATCAAAGTCATCGAAAATGGCATACAATTGGGATCAAGTGGTCTTCAGTCTGACTTTTCTTCAGAATACTGTTCGATAGGACAGTTAAGAAATTCGTGGTCGAATGACAATTATTCCAAATACAATATCGATCGAGTTTGGTCGGAAAATCAAATCCGATTCGGAGTGAATTTGGAAACACCAATCCCGAAATCCAACGGATGGCAAATGCGAACGAGCGGACTCGATTCATCGCCGATTATCGAAACGAGTCGACTTAATCATGATAAAGAAAACACGAAAAATAAAGAACTGCAAAAAGACGAACAACAAGGTAAGAATTTGAGCTTCAACCACAAGAACAACTTAAAATTTTATTTATCATAAAAATATTTTCCACTTGAAATTTTCAAAATCAAATTTTATGACATCATCAATCAATAAAGAGCGTGCGCTCTTGAATTTGTTTTTGTTTCCAATCGATTAATTATACGCTTCATTAATTACGTAAATATTATTGACAAAAATAAATAAAATAAAAATAAATATTAAAATATTTCACGGATTTCTTTTTCGTTGTAGATTGTTTTGATTTATCCCAACAACTACCGGTCTCGAATTCCGCGTCTCCTCAACCGCTCTCGGAATCCAATGAATCGAAACGGGATCTCAACGACGATCTCAATGAATGCCGATTATTACAACAGAAAACGAAAGTCAAACCGAGAATCCTATTTTCCCAAACCCAAGTTTTCGAACTCGAACAACGATTCCGTTATCAAAGATATTTATCGGCCCCGGAACGCGAACAATTGGCGAATGATTTGAAAATGACTCCACAACAAGTGATATATTTATTTATTTATTTTTCGATTAAAAATAATAACCAAAAAAAAAATTAGAAATTCTATTTTTCTTTTACAAAAAACCCTCTCACAAAAAAATGTCAATTTTTCAATTCGAGGGAAAAAATCACCAAAAAAAATGAAAAAAAAAGAAATCTGTATTAATATTTCATATATATTAATAATAATAATAAATAATTAGATTAATTTTGTTAAAAGCCAAACGATCATTTATCAATAAAAAATGATGGACTGTATAGGAGCGAATAATCTGGCCAATTTGTCAATTAAGCGTAATTATCGTTTGATTATCTCGCATTAACTTAACTACTGGTAGCAGGAGTTTGTATAAACAAACTATTTCCTTATCTGACATTCGACGAGGCGCACACACAGACACACACACGTGCTCTCGCTCGTTGAATCATCCCAGTGAAACCGAGTAGGTCGAGAAGAAACAACCACACACATACATACACTCACCCATATGATCACACGCATGCACTCATATTCAATGAAAGTGTGTGCGCCTGGGTATGGGTATGTGTTACAGAGAAACTGAAGCCTATCTATCTCTATTAAAAAACAACATCATACACACACACACAACAAAAAAACTCCTTGAATATTAACCGGTGTTATATTAAGCGAGATAAGCCCCAAAATTAGCGGGGTTATCACACCACTATTTTGCAAACAAACAAACGAAAAAAGTTAAGAAAACGAAGAAAAAAAACGAGAAATAAAAAGATAAACTCGACCATGCAACTGGCTGTGTAACGAAACACGTGCTGGTTGCGGTTCAATGAACGATTGGGGTTGTTCGGTGCAAGAAGAATTATTATATATAAATATACTGCTAAAATAAATATTTATATTAAATCCGTCACATTATTATTCTTGTGACAATCGGTAAAACATTGCCACTTCAAGTCTGGTTTAACTTGGAACATGATATTTAGCGAGAATCTCGCTTGATATATAGATATATACATATATTTATATATATATATTAATCGTGTCACCATCATCCAGCGTGGAAATAGATTGCATTTCGTGTCGATTATTCTTTATTTTCGTTTTTGTTTTTTCAATAAGTATTTTTTAATTATGAAAAAAAAAATTTTTTTTTAAATAAAAAATATTATTAATAATAATAATAATTATGGTGTTAAAAATATAATTGATTGTTTTTAATTTCTATTTATTTAATAATTTTTACTAATATTTCTTTTTTAATTAAAAATTAATTAATATTCAAAATTTGCAAAGTAAGGATTTTGAAAAAAATTTTAATTTAAATAAATGTAAAATTTTTCACGATTAATATTCAATGATATCTTGAAAAAATAAAATTTATATATCAAAATATTTTATTAAAACTAACATTCAAATCTTTTTTTAAATTATATTATTTTATTGCTGATTATAAAGTATGAAACTTCGAAATATGTTCAATAATCAATTTTTTTAAAAAAGCTTCGACTAAATTATTTTCAATTATATATATTAATATATTGTACACATTTAAGAATTTTTTTCTATCATCAGCAATTATATTTGTTGGTTACTTTTTTAATGTAATTTTTTTATAAAATTATTCTAAAAAGGTATAATTTATTTATTTAATTTCAGCTATTATTGGATAATAATGACAAAATGTTTTAAAACATGGAAAAAGATTTGCAATTCGTGTTGATTATTCTTTATTTTATTTTTATTTTCTTCATATTTTGTAATTATGAAAAAAATATTTTTAATAAAAAAATATTATTAATTATTATTATTATTATTATGATGCTAAAAAATTATTGATTTCTTTTATTTCAATCTATTTGAAATTATTTATAAATAATTTTTTTTTATTTTATAATTTTATTTGATGTTAGAAGTTTGATATTCGATATTTTATTTTCATTTTTTTAATAATAATAAATAATTTTCAGGTGAAAATATGGTTTCAAAATCGCCGATACAAAATGAAACGACAGGCTCAAGATAAAAGTCTCGAAGAAGCAACCGGATTTCCGAGTGCTTTCGTCACAGAAACGGCTTTGTCGAATGTTTCGAATTCTAATTCAAGAAGAACTTGTTTGAATTCTAACGAAATCCCCCATTCGTTTCCAATTACTACTCCAAATTGCAATAATGTGGGGTTCTCCTACTCGAATTTACCATCAAGAATCCCGAATTCGGTGTTCAATCCGGTGGTGGGTTCCGTATGGAATATGCCGGAAAATATTTATTGGCCTCATAACATTCTCAATCATCCTTCAGATTCTTCATTAATTCCTTCAGCAACTTCATCAAACTTCTGTCTCCCAAAACCGTACACTTATCCAACAGTCAACTACGAATTTTCACATCCTTCATGGAATGAAGATCCATTCAAATGCAATCCACATCTCAATCCAATAAAATCCGAAACATACACATCAAACTTTCGAAGTATGATGGAAAACAATAAATCTTCAGTCATGAATGCCGATAAATTTATTCCAACGCCCCCCTCGACAGATTTATTCCAACAATAATTGATATTAATATTTTTTTTGTACAAAAAATATAATTGATAAAAATGCAAAAAAAATAGAATTTGCTATTGGAGCAGTTTTACAATTCAAATGAAATAAAAATAATTATTATTTATTGTTAATATTTTATTGTTAATATTTTATTAATATATTAAGTAAGATGGATTGTTTTAGTTCCCTCGAAAACAAAAAGAAAAAGATAAATTTCGAGTAATATTTGAATCTCGAAATTATTTTTTTATTTGATAAGTGTGTATTTTATTTGTGATCTAAGTAGATCAATAGTTATAGTACAGGGATGACGAACCTGTGATACGCAAGCTAATTCTTGGTGACACTCTTCTTTAAATATTAGAAGTTTCATAATTCGAATGTTTGTCTTTTATAACAGCCAGAGTTGATTATTAAAAATATTATTATTTCCGCCCAAGGTCACTTTCTGGGAATCGCCAAATGACGTGTTTTTTAATTAATTTATTGTATTTTTTCATTAATCGAATTTCTAATTAACTCGACTATTAATTAATCTGAAACAAAACAATATTTTGTAAGTGAAAAAAAAGAATTAAACAAATAAATTACTTAAAAATAGAAAGATATTTATTTTTTAGTCATTACTTTTGTGAAGTATGATCACCAGCATATACAATTTGTGACAAATGACGGTGAAATATTTTCTTTTATAATAAATGACTTGTTTGTTTAATAATTTCGTTACAACGGCTTCCAAAAAGCAATGAGATAGGGAACAATAACTTGAAAAATGTTTTGAATTATTCAGAGCCGTAGTAAGGAAAAATTGCGCCCTGTGCGAAGTTCAAATCTGGCGCCCATAGCGCGAAAAAGATTGACTACTACAAATTATGCCTTAAAAGAATTAAATTGAATACGAACGTCGTATTCACAAGCTCTATGACGCAACATTGATGCTTAAGCCTTGCAATGAAATTATAGATTAGCCAAATAGATTGCCAAATATATTATAGATAATTAATAAATAATACAAATTCACTTAAATTGTTGTTGCCATATTGCGCATAAAATAATTACCAAAAACTAACAAAATTTTGATTTTATAACTTTTCAACTTTAATATATAATAAAAACAAACAAAATTAAAATTGGTCATTTTGCGATTTTGGCGCCCATGCGCCCGGTGCGGCCGCACCGCTCGCGCCGCCCTCACTATGGCTCTGGAATTATTTTCTTAACACGGTTACCAAAGATAGGTTAACATGTGAATCAATTCGATATGGACGTATTCATTCTTTTTTGACCCTTATTCGGTTCTTTTTCTTATTTCTTCGTTGTATTCGATCCAGTTATGCTTTATAATTGGAATTAATGTCTAGATTGTTCTGTCTTCCTCAGGAAACGAAAATCATTACATAGTTTTTCTAAACAAACAACCACTAATCAACTATTTTTGTAAAAGACTGTCAGAATTATTTTCCTCTGTAGTTAAATCATAAGGCGATTATGAATAAATGTCCTTCACTTAGTTGTTCTAGTCGGTAACTGAACTTTTCTCATCTTCCTGTTCCTCTTCTCAGAAATGAATTGACATAACATTGTCACCATGGGCCTCTATTAATTTACATATCGTGTCCACATCCACGCATTATATAGTTTGAAGATTTTTCGTGCAATTGAGCAAACATAATAATAAATTAATGGCTAAAAATTATAATTTATAGCCGAACTGTTATTAATAAAAAGTACTAGGGCATTCCAAAACCAAATATTTCAACGAACCAAAGCCGTTTTAAAGAGGAATCGGACAACTTGGTACTACATTTGTTTTCACCTGGGTAATATATATATATATATATATATATATATATATATATATTTATAGGGTAGATATAGAAAAGTTGAGTAACAATTTAATAAAAGTAAAATAAAAATATTGAATCAGCACTAACCATTCTTGATTATTATCTACCTCCAGAATTAGAACCAGTTATAAGTTAGTTTACAAACACATGTGTTGGTCGACTCCGACAAAATGTAACATTTTTTGCTTCGAAGTTTGGTCAGTTTATCAGCGTACCTTAATTAGGTCTAATAGAACGAATAATTTTGCTTAAGCTTACCATAGTAAATTACAACAAGGAAAAAGCGTCAGTCATCCAACAATACGGAAATTTAATAGTCACTTACAAAAGATGCAAAAAACGTTTGACATAGATTACGAACGCTTCATCGCGGAATATGAAGCACCACGAAAACGAGGGTGATAGGAGGATCGTATTCTCAATAAAACAAGAAACTATGAACGGGAGAATGTGCTCGAGTTTTTGAGTGCCTTATCTCATAATTATCATGAATTAAAAAATTTATTGAGTTTAATAAAATTTGTCGTAGAAATATTGTTTCTTTTTTATCAAAAAAAAAAAATTAAAATTTTATGTATCCCTGTTCTGAGTTTTTCGTAGCTGAGTTGTCCTGTACCCGGTCCAAGGAAGAAACAAATGATGTACAAATATAGTACACCATCCTAACAACATTTGCATAACTTATTTCCAACTTTTAAGTGAATATATATTCTTTTTTTGAGTATTAATATCATTTTATTTTTTTAAGTATTAAATATATAAAACTCAAAATATATTACTTTTAAGAAGTACTTTTACCAACATTTGTTACGTATTTCGTTCAAATGAATTAAATTAAATTAATTAAATTCAATTTTAATTGCTGTCCAAATTGTCAATTTTGGATTTTTTTCTCGCTACGTTCTTTACAATAATTTCTATTTTCCTTTTTTCTATTCTTATTTGTAATTATAATATCAATTTCTATGAAATATTTTACTTTTTTAATTTAACAATTAAAACAACAAAATTATATTATATTTTTGCGTTTGTCTTTTTGGAGATAGTTTGAAAGGTTATTTTGTAAATAAAAATAAATTACTTTGAAAGTTGAAAACCAATTTTTGCATCATGCATTTATGAAAGAAAAACATTAAATTATTTTTTTCTTTTACTAATATTTTACCTGTGATCCCCGTCGTCTTTGGTGTCTTTTTTATAGTTAATTGATTTACCTGTGAAGCCTTACGGGAACTTAGCTCCAGTCCCAGTTGTCTTTCCTTGACTCTGTAGAAATTTGAGGCGATAAAATATTTAAGATACTTTTATTTTGTAATAATAAAATACAAACTAATCAAAAACCCAGAAAATAACATTATAATGTACGTAGGAGGCCCATTGGGGGGACTGCTAGTGACTCTAGTTTTTGTGGCCCATCTAAAGAACCCAGATGCTCAATACGATTCGAAAGAGATGGGGGGCCCACATTGGAGAGAGGGGACTTGGTACATTGGTAATCTGTGAGAGTCAGTCAGAAATACTTCTACGTAGTCTCTGGCAACTAGAATGAGGGTTTCTAGGGATAATTTGAAAAGATTCTACTAAATTAGGTAAAAGCAAATTTTTTTATTTTGGTTTTGAGATTGCTTATAATTAGAATACAATTTGAGTTTTATAGTTTATTTTTCATTAAATATTTTGTCATTTACGTCTTTATTTTGTCAACTCAGGTATAAATTTTCCCAGTTAGAGTCAAACAGAAAAAATGTGAAGGTGTCATATAAAAGCTATAAGGTTGGCTCAGCTTTCTACAAATTTTTTCGATTCATCAAAATAGGATTTACCTTACGTTTTCGTGATGGATCACAACGTCTTTACAATTGATCAATTATGGACACTATCGCCACAAAGAATTTGTTTAATCGTGATATTTGATGAAAATTAATTCAATTTTATTCAAAAACAATCCATTTTCATAATCAGTTTGAGGTTTTCAAAAATAGATCATTTTGAAGATTATAGTTATTTATTATATACTTTTAACAATTATTTGTGTTAACTAATTTCTGATATCAATTTCTCAATTCTAATTATATTGTTAAATAACAAATAGTGTTCTACAAATCCATATTCATTTGTCCAATTTTATTGAAATGTGCGTTGATCAAGTTTCCTTTTCTTTGGCAATTCTTCCATATTTTCCTACCAAATTTAAAAAAATAATTTTATTTTAATGTTTTTAAAATAAATGAATTTTAAATTAACAATATTTAATATAAAAATTTTAAAATAAATTTTAATATTTAAATTTTAATATATAAAATTTAATATTTAATTTATAGATAATTTGATTTCTAAATTTTGCTTTCTAATCCACAATAAAATTGGTTGGAGGCTGTGTGCCATTGGAAATTGTTTGGCGTGCCACATGTGACACGCGTGCCATAGGTTGCCGACCCCTGCAATAGAATGTCAATGATATCGGCATTTTTGAGTTGAGTTTTAATGGAATGTACGAAGGGGATTGACGTTGATATTGATATCGACCAAAATTGAATGTTTCAATTTATTCTTCGTGTTAGAAGTAAAATAAAAATCGATTGTCCCTGCAATCACAATAAGGCTAGTGAATTAAAATTCCCAGGAGATGTCAAGTGAAAAGTTTGAAAATCAAAAAGTAGGTTCTAAAGAAAAGCATAGTTGAGCTGTTCAGAAAGAATGGTTTCGCTTCCAAATAATTAGAACCCGGATTTAGGAATTGAGAGCAAGATATATTGTGATTTGGATTTGACATTTGAGATTTCTTAAATTGCTTAAAACATTCTGATTTGGAAATATGAAAACTCCATTCAATAACACATTTAACTTTCTCTCGCAAAATATACTTTTGCATGATCGTCATTCTCTTG
>MQRK01255142.1:0-40991 GCA_001938485.1 Girardia tigrina
ATAAATTTTATATATATATATATATATATATATATATATATATATATATATATACATATATAAATTATCTCAATAATGTGACTTTCTTGAGATTACTTAAAATTACGAAATTAAATTTCATTTCATTTCTTTTTTAATTTTATCAGAAATTTTAGCTATGGATTTCATTAATTCACTTAATATGGTTAGGTTCGATCAATCATTCTAATTTTCTCGACTAGTAATTATTTAACTAAGTAGTATGAACAAAAGGTTGGCGGTCGTCATAGCTGAAACTATGTGATTGTAAATTTGATTACACTTCACATATGTAGATGAATGTTTTTTTATTTGTGGGTACAATGAGTCGGATCATCATCTAACTCATCATCTTCCATATCACTCCTAAATTTAGTGAAGGTTACCGGATCTCCTCATTCTTCTCCAACCTATATCTATGTTTCCTTCTCCAGGAAATACTCTTCTATGGATGGGGGTCATTTGTCCGAGAACTTCTCAATATCATTACGATATGTTTAAGGAGCTCTTTAAGAATAGTACTATTTAGACAAGCTGTTTAATGTTACACCAATGATCAATATATAAATCGATGTAAAATCATAAAATGAGGATCAAATGTTGTTATTTTTCAAATAAACATGAGTAACACTTTCGGAGTTGTTTTACATTTTTTGTCATATAAAGAAAAAAGTCGTCTTAAATAAAATATTGAATAATAAAATTCCATCACGGTTATTTTCCTCTTTACTGTCGATAAATTATACATAAATAATGTGGAGAGAAGCGTAATATGTTTGTGGTTAATTGTGTGACAAAAGAGAAAGACTTAATTATTAATTAATATTTAAATAATGGTGTGCTGGTGGTTTAGTTTATAAAATATACAAAGAGAAAAAGGATAATTTAAGTAAAGATAATAACATCTACATTTACATTATCGTATTGACGAACTTTGAAGTCACCCCCAAAAAATTCCTTGTATTTTTGTGTCCTAATACGTAAAATGGACTTCCATTATTTTATAAAAAAATAGGATAATGAAGATGAAAACTTGGATGATTTATTCCATTCTTTTTATTAGCTTATTTTCTATATATATATATATATATATATATCCATGGAATTTAGAAACCTATTTATACAGGCCTCTTACTCAATCGATTTTCTCCAAAATTTGTACACTTACTTAAATGATTATGTAAAAATTTGATCGAAAAAAAATCTTTGGATGGAAACCATGTTTCCATATTAAACTTTTTTTGCTAAAATTGTTGACTAATAATTCGTGTAAATCGTCTGACACGATTCCGGTGGCGATGTCCGTACAACTTCTCGTCTTACTGTATCAGGAAAGAAAGAATAAACTATGTCGTACCGGAGCAAATCTGAAGTCATTTCTGGGATCATTATGTATTCATATAAGTACTTACAGAAAGCAGAAACTGTTCTGCAGTATATTGTTTTTCCATATACAAAAATCGGTCGTTTCTCTGTCAACATCATTCAGTGTCATTGCGAGATGGAATATTGTCATAGCTTTATGTTTATCACAAAATAATACATAACTTATAAAATAAAAATCTTTATACAATTGTAATATTAAGATTATTCTTTAAAAATTCAATACATTAAATTATTTAATATAATCTCAGCAACGTTTTATTATAAGTCATAGAAATAGTTTACAAGTCTCAACCACTTGAAACATAAAGTTCTAGACAGTATTAAGTATATACAAAATATACGGAAAGGAGATTCTATAGACACAATCGCTATTGTTCTAAAATTATGTGACATGGGAAAGTTGAAACAATGAAAAAATTAAGAGGTATAATTCCTCATGACGTGAGAAAAGAATGAATAAAAGTAATTATCAAATCTCCGATAGACAAAAAGTTATAGTAGTAAAAGGAATACTTCCTGCGAACCATTCCATACTTGTAAAAAATTATAAAAATAACAATTATTTAATTAAATGTTTTTTTTTAATTTTTAGAAACTTTTAGGTACATATTTTATATACTGAAAGTCGTATAATTAATGAGCATAAAATAAAACTACTTATTTAAAAAAATGGATAAATATTAAAATATATTAATAATTAACATTAGAGGATTAAGAGAAAAGGTAAACTTATATTTTCAATCAGAAATAGAGAAAATAAAAAAAAGTGATTTAGTTGTCAATTTCTAGTAAAAACCTTCTAAATACTGGGGGGTAGCTAACCACAACTTTTTGCTGTTAAATATATTCGTTGAAAGTATAACTTACAGCGCGGTTTTATAGCAGTTTAGCTCTAGGATATCGTAATGTTATAATATAAGCTGCCTAAGTTATAAAATGCGGTATCGGTGACGGCTCAAAGTTGGATTGGAGTCACTGGTGGTGAGACGGTTCATTCAATTTATTATTTGTTTCAAATTTAATTTCATTTACTTAAATTAAAATTTCTATTACACATTTATTTTGGAATTAATTTAAAAGGTGATTGAAGTTAAAGTCTTAAATAAAAAATAAAAAGCTTGTGTCTCATTTGAATTAAAATAAAATGAAATATAAAATAATAAATAACAATAAACACTTTCTTTAACCGTTTCAAGACGACATTTTTTCTACAAATATCAGAAAGTGGAATAGTAAATTATCGAATAGAGGAACAATTTGTTACTAACATATGTAACTAGAGGCATGTCGTGTGACGGCAGCATGATAGAAAAAGACGGAATTGGCTAAATAAATACCCTGGTAAACGCATTTGAAAATTTCAGTCTTGTGTTAAAATCTCTTGAAATTAAAAAGTTAATTAATGGTTAATTAAGATATATAATTTTGTTTTTATAGTGCAAGAAGTTATTTACAACATTAATCATTTGCACTGTAAAAACAATTTAAAATTTTATTTTCCTATTTTAACAATCTTTCAAACATCAAAACGATTTTATCGGTTTTTTTTGGAAAACGTTCAAATAAAAGACTTTTTAGACGTATTTACAACATGACATTTCGTGAATGGGGTTTCTTTTCTACGAGTAAAAATCATGATATTTGATGATGAAAATTACTGTAAAATACAACATTTTCTTTATCCTTTGCTATAAATTGTATTTAATTTCGGAAGCGATGTCTGTGCGGTGATAACTGTAGATAACATTCTTTTTTTCATTCTTTTTATTAGCTTACTTTCTATATGTATAAATATAACCTATTTTTGAAGGCTTTTTACTCAACCAATTTTCTTCAAACTTGGCAGACTTCCTCATTTTTAATGACAATAAATGATGTGAAAATTTGATCAAAAAATATTTTAAAGGTCCCAAAAATGGAACTAGTAAATCAAAAATTTTAATTTTTTATATCCATTCTTTATGCAGACAAAATTGTACTTTGCCAACAAAGTTTTTAAAATTTAAAAAAATTTAAATTAAAAAAACACATTAAAAATTAATATTAACTACTTATAATTTATAAGTATATATTTTGCAATTAATATTGTTCGGGAACTCCGGAATTTTCCGTTCTTTTCCCATTTTGGGATCTTAAAAAAGTTTTTTTCAGGTTTCTAGATTCCATGAATGCATATATATATATATATATATATATATTAGACTGTTTTGTATTATAATGGCGTGAAAAAAATTTTCAATGCAACTTGACTCACTCGCTATTTTTGTGAGGTATGATGAGAAAAACATCCAAGCAAAGTTTTATATGAATCGAATCATGTCTTGACTCAACAACAGCAAAGTTTTTAAAAATTGGCATCTTGACATATTTATGAAGAAAAAATCAATTTTGTGAATCAAAATTGTGTAAAAGACAACATATACCGTTGACATTGTATTACTAAATTAGTTAAGAAATAAACAGTTATGTTAGCCTTTACAACTATCCAAAAACTATCCAGCGACACTGAGAATTGGAATTAACTGTCCGACTAACCAAACATTTTTGGAAGCTCGTGTTTGGGTCTGATGCTTTGAAGTTTCAGTCATCTAATAAAGTCATAAGATAAATTGTAGGAAATGCATTGTTGGGGTATACTATTAGAACATTATAACCACTAGGTAAAATAATTATTTCAAATAACTAATTATGCATGTTAGCAATTGCATGAAAAATTGAAAGTATTGAATTATTTATTAGTAATTACATGCGGATTATTTAATCTTCTTCTTCTTTTTGACCTTAGCCGTTGGGCCGTGGGTGCACCCAATTATAAACAAGCCTTCACGACATCTCTCTATTTGTAGCTTCTTTCCTTAGACATTCCATACTCAATCCACTCCATTCTTTTAAATCGTCTATCCATTGCCTCTTTGGTCTTCCTCTTGGTCTTTCTTCTTCCACTCTTCCCTCAATCATAACCTTTGCTAGTGCTTGTTTTCTTATGTGATGTCCATATAATTTCAGCTTCCTTCTCTTGATGGTCTCTTTTATTGATTCCGGTCTTTTACTTAGTATTTCTATCACTCTCCTCCGGACAAAGTCGTTTATCTTCTTTTTTTTCCACGTGATCTTCAGCATTCTCCTGTAGCACTTTATTTCAAACGCTTTAAGTCTATCGATGCTCTTCTGATTTATTGTCCAACTCTCGCATCCATAGAGGAGTGTTGCGCAGACAATAGCCTTATTGATCTTTATTCTGCTCTTCAAATGGATTTCTTTAAGGTTAAACACTGTGCTAAGCTTAATCATTGCGCTTGTTACAATACCAATTCGGCTTCTCATTTCTTCTTCGTTACCCCAGTTCTCTAATAAAGTAGAGCCTAAGTATTTGAAACTCTTAATTTGTTCCAGCTTCTCCTCTTCAATGTCAATCTCCAGTTTAATCTCGTTGTACGGTTTCCTGAAAACATTATTTTGCATTTTTGTCAGTTGATTTCCATTCTAAATTTCTTTGATGCTTTGTGTAATCTATTCGTGAGTTGCTGAATCTCTGCCTCATCTTTACTGATTAGATCTATGTTGTCGGCAAATCGTGTGCTGGTTATTCTTGCTCCTCCGCAGCTTATTCCAATATCGTCTAGATCGTCTATTGCGTCCATAACAATTCTCTCAAGGAAAAATTTGAACAGTGTTGGTGAAAGAATGCAACGCTGTCCTACTAATGATTGAAACCAGTGGCTAAATTGCTCACTTGTCAACACTTTTGTCTTTGCGTCTTCGTAAAGGCTCTTAATAATTTTCGTAATCTGTTTTCCTATGTTAGTCTTTATTCATAGTGTGCCATAGTGCTTCGTGCCACACCCTGTCAAAAGCTTTTTGACATCTATAAATTTATGACAAATGATTCTTTAGTAGTTTCTGCTTTTCTCACAAATCAGTCTTAGGTTGGTTATCTACTCCGTAATGCTGCCGTCTTTTCTGAAGCCTGCCTGCATCTCGCTAAGAACTTGTTCCACTTTCGGTGTGATTCTTTGTAACACTTTCAGCATAACCTTTGATCAAACTAATTGTTCTAAAATCACTGCACTATTTGCTTTCCTTGGTATAGGAATGAGGATAGATTCGATCCATTGTGAGGGCCAAACTCCACTACTGAAATTTTTTTTACATATTGCATGGAGAATGGTCACTGTATTTTCGCCTCCATTCTTAATTAGTTCCGCGCTGATGTTATTTAATAACTTAACATTAATTATTAATTTGGTTATTATACTTCATACCAAAAGCTTGTGGTATAGAATCCCTTGTATCCTTTCACTATAGGTAGTATATTAAGTAGCTGATGGTTTTCTAAAAAATTCTGTGAAAATAAAATCTTAAACTATATATCATATTAAAATACTTGTTAATTGTCAAAATCGTTAACCTTTTGCAAAAGATCTTCCACTTAAAATGACTTGTCAATTAAATCTGTAATAAAACAAAAATCTCTGTCTGCATGAAAACGAAATGGTTTGTGTGCCTTACTTTCTATATGTAAGTGTTGGTATGTGTTGAAGTCTAATGTGTGTGAATCTGAGGTTGTCATTTTGTCTAAATTGTGAATGTGTGTTGGTTGAATTAATGTTAGATTAAACTAATGGATTAAAAAAGTGGTGTTTTGTTTAAATGAAACAATTAAAGTAAAAAAATACGTGACTAATATTTTTGATTTTGTTTAAAGGAATTTTATGTGTAAATGTTGATGAAAATTTAAAAAACAAAGAAGACTTGTATTTTATATTCAGAAATGAAAATTAATAATTTGTTAGTTTTTTTAATTTAAAATTTGAAAAGTGGAAAACAGGAGAGAACTTGGCTCAAATTTCAAGTATAGCAATTTGAATATATGAATATCGAGACGGTAAATTTGAATAAGAGACAAAACTCGTCATTCAATGGAAAAAGTTTACTAAGGTTTACTTCAATCAACTGAAAGTTTTATAAGATAAAAGCGTTTAGCAATTACAAAATCGTGCACGGTCAACAACAGAGTTATGTGTTGCCAGTCAAAAGAATATGAAATGGGGTTAAGTGTCCCTTTTTAATTAAATTATATTCGAACTTTCACAATTCATTGAATTTTGATTTGGTGTGAAAGTTTTTGCCGGGTGGAGAACTGTTTAGTTTGTTCTCGAAGCATCTCTTTTTTTACGGATTGAGATGCCTACCCCCCTGTTTCTCTAGTATTACTATTTTCCATCAATTTTGTAAACATTTTGTTTGGACAAAAAATTTGAAAACAAATTTTTGACAGTGTTATATGAGTTAGCTTAAGCAATTGTAATACCGATTTTCAGTACTCTTCGGTAAAAATTAAACAATAATATATAATACATTACAAATTTATATTTATGTAATAATAATGATAATTTTATTTTGTCTACCCATTAAAATGTTTTGTGGATGACATTGGAAAATATGAAGTATATAAAAAATGAATCTGTTTATTCTTACAATTTTAAGTACATTTTTTAGATATTCAAAAATATAAATAATATAATAAATTTAAAATTCAAACAAGTAAATCATACAAGTTTCTACAAAAACACACAGGAAAAAAACATTTCTAAACATAGTGTAATTAAAAATAAAAGAAAAAAAGTAAAATCGACAAATTAAAATATTTTATAATCTTTTTTTCAAAAGTATTATAAGATTTTTTTTAAAAAAAGAATTTCTTCGGTAAACAATATTTGCTATTCAAATATTAAAACAAAAAATATATTTCTAAATGGAAACTTTGTTTTAATTTTTCATCAATTTATTATTTGAAACGAATTTGTTTATTTTCAATTTAATTTTTTATTAATTTATAATTTTAAATTTGACATAAAATATTGTTTAAATAATTTATAAATATAATTTGTAAATTAAATAATTTTAAATTAAAATTCTGAAATATTAATTAAAATAATGAAACAATATTCACATTTTCCATAATAAAACGAAATCGAAAATTATAAAGTAAATATTTAAAGTAGGAAATTAAAACAATTTTTTTCTCAAAGTATTAGTTTTTTATTTTATATATCAAAAATATTATTATATTTATTTATTCAAAAATTTATTTATTTGATAAAAAAGTTTCAAATGTATTTTTAATTATTTTTTCTTTTTTTGTGGTTTAAGACACATTTAATTATTAAAACAAAATTAGAAATTCAACCTGCTTTGATTTTAGAATTTATAATTTATGTATTATTATTTATGATCTTATCCGCGTTCTTTGATATAATTTTAATAAATTTAATTTGAAAATAATTAAAAATTGAAGATTTATTAGACTATTAAATTCTTTAATTCCAAATAAATATTTTTTCTTATTATTTATATTTCTTATATATATATAATTTAAAACAATTTTTAAAAAATCAACGTTTGACATGTTTTGATCCCAATCTTTGATCTCGTCTTCTGCAACTTTCTTTATGTTGTAATTTATTTTTATTATTGTAATAATTTATTTAATTTTTATTATATATTTGTAAACCTTTTTTTTAAAAAAAATAATATTAAAGTTTATTTTATTTGTAAATATTTTATATTATTTTATTGAAATATAAGACACTCAATAAGGTTATCAAGAGAACTACTCGTACATTAAAAATTGATTTTTTAAAAATGTTTTAAAAATTATCTATTGTAAAATTTTTAAATTATTGTTCACTAGTCTCTGTCTTAATGAAAAAGAATAAGTGGTCGAACTTACCCAAAAAACAGCCGGTAAACGAAACTGCAGCACAACTGTTTACTATCAAAATAACAATGAATGTCAAGAGACGCTTATACCTCATAATAACGAATAAATAGGTGAGATTTTGTATGGGGTAAAAATGTCAATAGTGTAATAAAAAATGATTGAAGATTCTTTGAGTGATTTGGATTCATAAAAATAAGGATAAATCAACACTTGATCTTGACTAATAATAGGTACCAATATAGTGTCAACAGTTACAGTAGCTTTGAGCCAAAACAATTATTTAGTTGGGTAATAATAAAGAACGTATTGTTACTTGAATTGACCGATGATAAAACGATTGCAAATAGCAAAATTTTAGAAATATCAATCTTAGAACAACCGGGGACTGTCACTGAGAAATGGATCACTGCTGAGTATGCTGATAAGTTGTTGGTTGAATAGAAAATTCGATATCAGTGGCGTAGTTATATGATAAGTTTTGTATTTGTGCATTTTTATTTTTATTAGATTCCGTGGCATCTACTTTTATGCATTCGAATAATTTCATTATCAATAATAATAAGAATCGAACGAAAATTGATTTTGTTTTTAGACTTTCTTTGAAAATATGATTTTAAAATTTTGATAAAGAATTTTAAATTGAAAAATTACATTGAAAATTCGAGTTATAAAACCGAAAATCCCAAAACATAATTTGTGATATGAATAAAATTCGAGAATAATTTTCTACGAAAAAATTTCGATGTTAAAATATCGTCATGAAAATTTTGCAGGACAATTGTAAAAGAATTCAATTAAAAAATTCCGTTTGTTTAAATAATCGGTATTGTCATTTAGGATATTTAAATTATTATTCATACCAGCTGATCGTCAAATAAAGGAGACGGAATAGGCTTATCAATAACTGAGCATGTTGACGAACTAAAGACACATTTATCCTTGTTCAATTCATCACTGTCGAAAGATGGTCTTAGTGTGCTTTTTGTATCAAATTAGATAATGAAATCATCAATATAACTATCAGAAAATATCTCAAAGCCATGAATTCGTGAATTCATATACTGTTGAAACATAAAGCCTTGCATAACCAAAAGGGCATTGCAGCATATTCAAAAATTTCAAAGGGCTTGATTACAACCATTTTCTCAATGTCATCTTCGTGGATTCGGATCTGATGAAAAGCTTTTTCTTAAATTTAACGTAGAGCTTATGGATTTGTCACATATTTTTTCTAAATAATGTGCTATTCTTGGTAAAGGATATCTATCTGGTTTTGTAAGTGCATTAAAAAGGCGACAATCACCATAAGATCTAAAACCGCATTTATGTATTTTTAACACAACCAGCGAGGATCATGAACTGTTACAGTAATACAGTGTTACTGTGCTTGATAGAGGTATTGAAAAGTACTTGACTGAACTCCTTTCAAACAGCTTCCATAGTTTGCTTACCTATTCTCAGAGATTCTTGTGTAACAGAAGGTCTTTTATTTTAAATTCTAAGCGTTGATTTAGAACCATGTACTGACTGAACCTTTTCATAAAGTAATGTTTTACTGAAACCAGTCACAGTCCCTTAATTGCGTTTACAATCGACATTGATATCTTCTTTTTTTTCTAGAAATTCTGAACCTAGAATCGGATGTTGAACAAGCATTTCGTTATTTTTAATGATAAGTTTAAAAACATCCTTTTCTTCTTTTATAAAAAACTAAAATGAAAATAAAAAATCCAAAGAATAACTATTAACGTTTATTTATTGCGCCAACAAATATAAAATATTTTTAAAATTATTCAAAATTAATCATGTGACATGATTCATGTCTATCAATAATTCTAATAGTTTAAATAAAAGTAAATTTACTACACAGAATAAGAAATTAAATAATTTAAGAAAATTATTTGGAGTTTTTAAATTTGCTGTTAAAAATACTATTATTAATTTGAGTAATGTAAATTTATCTAAAGATGAGATCGATATATTAAAATATGGACCTAAACATTCAATAAAATCAAAATTTGATAAATTAAAATTTCAATCAAAGATTGAAGCAATGTGTGGCTATTATTTATCTAATATTTCTTATTTTCATAGTATTGATTTCGGATATTTTAAACATATTTTGAATAAAAATACTTCAGATTATGTAAATAAAAATTTTAAGCAAAATAACAAAGGTTTTTTGATTTTAAAAAATCTATCTGAGAAAAATATTATTGTACGTAAATTTGATAAAGGGAATGTCTAGTCGTTTTAAATAAGGAGGATTATGTGAATAAAATGATGTGATGTTCTCAAAGGGCCACAATTTATGAAAATTAATAAATTTCGTAAAAATGGTAAACTTCCTCCGATAAAAGATGATGAATTTCTTACTTCTTTATTATCAAATCTTAATAAACAGGGTCATATTTGTGATAATTTTGTAAAAGGTTTGCATCCAATTGGTTCTCAACCAGCCAAATTATATGGACTTCCGAAGGTACATAAAAATGGAATACCTCTAAGACCCGTTTTATCGATGATTAGAATGTCTCAATATATGGTAGCGAAATATCTAGATTCAAAATTTAAACCTTTATTATCATCTGACTTTTTGTGTCGTGATAGTTTTGAATTTGTTGATTTCATTTCCACTTATAAAGTACAGAATGAAGGTCAATTTATTGTTTCTTTTGATATCTCTAGTTTATTTACAAATGTTCCTTTGGTTGAAACTTTAAATTTGTGTTGTAATCTATGGAAAAATAATCATTCAGAGCATCATATTGTTGACGAGGTTGGGTTTCGAGAGTTAATAAGCTTTGCGAAATCAAATTTTCATTTTCTTTTTAGTAATGAGTGGTATAAGCAAACTGATGGGGTTGCTATGGGTTCACCATTATCACTAACGTTAGCTTCTGTTTAAATATCTGAAAGTATATCTTTCAAAGATTGAAATTAAAATTAAACTGTTTGATGTAAATCAACCTTTAGTATATAAAAGAAATGTTGATGATATATTTCTAGCTTTTAAAAATTAGGCTGATGTATTTCCATTTTTTTAAATTTTATGAATTCGTTACATTCCAATTTTACTTTAACAGTTGAAAACGAAAGGAATGGAGTCTTACCTTTTCTGGATCTTTTGGTTGACAGAAAATCTCTTAGTTATGACACTGGAATTTATAGGAAGCAAACTGATACAGATTTATATACTTCACCAGACAGTTTTTGTGAACTTAAGTATAAAAGAAACATGATTAAAGGTTTAATTTATCGCTCTTGGTCGTTGTCATCCACTTTTGTTAAATCTGTAGAAAGTATTAATAAACTAAGTTCGTTGTTAAATAAGAATGGTTATTCTAAATCCTTTCTAGAAAAATTAATAAAGGAAACAGTAGATAAAATACTTTTGAAGGATTTTTTGAAAAATCAGAGTTTGGCTTCTCCTGATGGATCTAAAAAATAAATCGAAGGATCATTATATATTAATAATATGCCTAAATATTGTTTAATTTTACCTTATTCTGAAGCATTTAAAAACTTAAAAACTTAAGCAACTAACAATGAATTAAATTTAAAAATTATATCGCGATCTCATAAAATTCAAAATATGTTCAGTAATAAATCTATTACACCTTTAACACTTTGTTCTGATATTGTTTATGAATATAAATGTGATGGTGCGATGCCACATACATTGGAGAGACTGCCCGTCATCTCTGTAAACGAATTCATGAACATAGTCCAAAAGAGAGTAAGAGTAATATTGCAGAACATAGGAAAAAATGTAAATGTTATGTTAATTTTGATAATTTCAAAATTCTGTATAAGCATTTTGACAGTTATTGGGAGAGAGAGTCGTGTGAAGCATTGTTAATTAGGTCACGTTGCCCTAAAATCAATGTTCAATCGGCAGTCTCAACCAGCTTATTGAGAATTTTTGATTAGCATGATTTCATGCAATCGATTACATAATCATTATTTTTGTATTTATATACAGGTGAATTGATTATTAATTAGTGACCTGAAGATGACGTTGATCTGTCGAAATATATTGTCTATAAATATATTTTTTAATGGATGAGTGCTGTTTTTAAAAAATAAATAAACAAATAAAATAATAAAGTTCACTAAAAATATTTTGCGTATTTTCATTTATACGCAAAACATAAGTTGGATCTAAAGTTCTGCAAATTCATTAAAACTTTTAGTTAACGATGTTGCAAAAGGCAATCACGAAACTCTCATTTTTTGGAATAGTTCAAATATGTAACCTTTTTCAGCTTCAAATAAAATATAGGATATTTTAAAAAATGCGTTTCGAGAGTCTTAGCTTGCTTGCAATTGAAAGCAATATTTGTGATGAAATCGATAACTATAAAATAATAAATGAATTTGCGAGTACGAATATTTATTTTGTGGGAATATATATTTGCTGACATTTTTTGTGTTTATTTTTTTCATTTATAATAAAATATAATGCGTAACGTGATTTATTCGTTATTTTAGCACACTATAAAATATTCAAAAAACTATTTTTCTATCTGGGTGGGGGAAACACATCCTAAAACAACATACCAAACAACATACAATAAGCGTCATTCACAATTATTACTCACATGCATAAAAGTATAAAAATTAAGAAAAGATACTTGAAAAAACAATTAAATGATTAATTCAAAAATCCGAAAAGTTAAATAAATGTTTTATTTAATTTCACAGAAAAGAAAATATTAAAATATTTTAAAATAATGATTTTAAATAATTGAAATTATAATAATTTTATTAAATTTTAAAATGACAAAAAAATGATTTATTTAAATAAAATGAAATTCGCAAAAAGAATATCGATTTTATTTAAAAAAAAGTCAAACGAAAATAGAAACGATAAAAGTTTTTAAAGAAAATTAGATGCAAATTTGTTTAAATTAGTGTGTGATATAACTGATGAACCTTTTGAAGATCATGACTTAAAGTTTTTAATATCGAAAATAACATAAACGCAACTAACAATTATTATTATTATTATTTTATTATTATAGTACAAAAGACCACATTGATGACTAATTTTTCAAAAAAGTATTTTAATAAGCTAATTATTTTATTTTAAGCTTAACTTGAGGCATTCAATGGAAGTTAATTTCATCAACATTGGCTCACAATTTGTTGCCTAAAGCAATCAATTTAAAAATTAATATAAAATTGGCCTACTGTTATTCAAAGCAAGTAATATGTGCATCGTATATATGACCCCGTAAAGTAGATTCATCATTCTTTTATTAATTACACGTGTCATAAGCCGTATTTTCCTTATGACCTTTGGTGAATATCAATCTTACTGAAATATAAATATCAATCTTACTGAAAAGATATAACTATCAAGGAATGTAAAAAATAATGGCAATTCATATTCATTATTAAAAAAGTGAACGTCATTTTTCACAATTTATTTTCGTAATTAATTTCGGCGGATTACCCGCCATCTTCAGACTAAATTAACACTGGCTTTTTGCAGCTTATATATGAGAAATTTGATTATGCAATCAATCGTGTAATAAAGGCTCTATTTGAAAATGTTTAACAGAGAAGTTGAGTGTGAAGCTTGGATATTAATTTTTGGATCCATAGATCTTATTAATAAGGCCTCACATGTTACTCTCTCCCAGTAATTTTTAAATCGATTACTCAGAATTTGAAAATCATTTTCTCCGACTTTCTTTTTACATTTTAAATTATGTTCGGCAATATTGCTCCCATTATCCAACCGACTATGCTCTTTGATCCGTTTGCAGAGATGACGAGATGTCTCTCCAATGTATGTGGCGTTACACCCATTACATGTATATTTATAAACAAGATCGGAACACAAACCGAGAGGAATGGGAGATTTATTACTGAACATATCACGAATTTTATATGATTGGAAAATAATTTAGTCTGAATATGGCGGGTAATCCGCCGAAATTAATTACGAAAATAAATTGTGAAAAATGGCGTTCACTTTTTAATATAATTATCAACTAAAAGATTTTTCGTATCTTCGACTAGAGAGGGTCGATAAGTAAACAAACAATACAGGCAAATACTCTTCGGAAATCTAAGTTCCATATCGAAACATTTATAAGGGTGTATAAATTGTAACGAATGAAAAAGGAATTTATTTGTGGGAAAAATACCAACAGAAATTGAGAATCAAAACAACCTTTTGCCACACGGCAAACATTTAGATTGAGACATTTACAGAATTAATAATATATTAATTTAACGTTATTTATTGGATACAAACGTTTTATAGGTAGAATATGTACCCAAGCTGTTTAATGTTTATACCATGCTAAACTTATA
This sequence comes from Girardia tigrina, assembly GCA_001938485.1. Classification (NCBI taxonomy): domain Eukaryota; kingdom Metazoa; phylum Platyhelminthes; order Tricladida; family Dugesiidae; genus Girardia; species Girardia tigrina. The sequence goes on from MQRK01255142.1 coordinate 14,459, forward strand.
CCTCAGATCTTATTATAGAATTTTTTAAATGATTTCTTTTCGAGGTTTAAAAGAATTATCCATTTATATTTGAAGAAATATGAAGAAATTTATAAATGTTTTCGCTAAAAGTAGTCTAAAACATATAAAAACAAATGTAAGTAGTGACATTTTAAAATATAAGTACAATAGATATTGTTTATATGCAAGTCACTTTCTGCCGCAAAAAAAACTTGCATATATGTAAATCTTTTTATTAGGTAGTGCCAGGCGCGTAATACCCAGGGGGGTAATTGGGTGGATTTCCACCCCCCTGATAAAATACCCCACTTAGTCTCGATCATCTTTTTTATTTCTATGCAGACGATTTAAACGGAACACTTCAGATGTTCTTAGCAGAAGTTGAAATGTGGCATATACGATACATAGAAGTATCGTTTGAAAATTTTATTCACGAGTTCCGCAAAGAAAAGCGTCGGCTGGACATGTAATTATAAAGAAATAAAAATAAATAAATATTGTTTCATTCTTGTTATTTTTGCCACCAAGTTTGTATTTAAGATTGCTAGATCTTTCAGGAATTTTTTTCCACCCCCCTCTGCAATCCTGGCTACGCCGCTGGGTAGTGTCTATATGTAATTCGTCTATGTGCTTCAGGAAAAGTTGCATATATGCAATAATTGCATATAGACGAATTGCATGTATGCAATACCTACCGTATAAAATATAAAACATTATATTTTCGAAAATGATAATAATGTTCATTATTTTTACTTGATAATTATTTATAATGATAATTTGTGATTTAAATTGCTAGTTAAAAACATTTCGGTTTCTTCTTAAGTGAAGAGACAATTTTATGCTTCTCAAACGTCAAGGATTTTCGACACAACTCAATACCAAAATGAGAAGAAAGTTGTTCTACAATCTTATTAAACTACAAAGAAATTAAGTATATTTGGTTGAATGATCAATTTCCCTTTGTCTGATGCAAAACGACACAGACTCGTTTAGGTTGTCATCAGTGCGACGGTTCGGTTACTGTTTTGGTAGTCGAAAGAACTTCCCACTGACTATAACAAGTTATTTATGCATTAAAATGATTTAAAATATTTAGTTATACTATCATTTGCAGCTGAGATTACCCTTTACCTTTTCCCTATATTTCAACTTGAGTAAGTCAAAGATTTAGTCTTAAAAATAGATCAGTGAACATTAGGAAAGAAAAAATGTCTTAAACAGATCAAATATACATCCAAAATATTGAATCACTAAAATAACTTTCAACTTTTTTTACTTTAAATTGAAATAGACAAATGTCGCAAGAATCATCAAATAAATGAAAGAGAAATCAAACCCGGTACTCAATTTTAGAAATGAAAACGTAGAGGAAAAGGTAAAAAGAGCGTAAATTACAAAATACACGTTTGTTGAGATAATAAGGAAAAATAACAATACGATTTTCATTATTCTAATGAAAACAAATGAAAAAGGTATTATCGAGTATCGACATCTAAGTTAGTCTAGTTTCAAAAGTATTTATAAAAGTTTCGGATGTTAAAAGATTGAGTAAAAACATGGTTTTTAGATGTTTTGTTCTTTGATGTCACAACTGTCGGAGACTCACATTGTTGTATTCTAATGAAATTAGACGATAAACCAAAGGGAAAACATTTACAATGTTTGTTTTCCTTAATCAAGAACTCAAGTCAGAGAAATGTTTTATAAGCTTAATGTTTATTCTTTCAGATACATTCGTCTATAACATATTAAAATGTTTCTTTTGTTAATAATTTCGATCGGCACTTAAAGCAAATTGGAAAGTCAAAAAAGCTCGATAAATGGGTGCCTCACGAATTGAACGAAAGTCAAAAAATCGTCGTTTTGATGTGTCTTTCGCGCTTCTTCTGTGCAACTAGAACGAACCGTTTCTCGATCGGATTGTGAGGAGAAGTGGATTCTATATGACAATCGGCGACTTTCTGCACAATGGTTGGACCGCGATGGGGCTCCTCACCACTTTCCGAAATCGAAACTCAACCAAAAGAAGGTTATGGTGCCTGTTTGGTGGTCTGCAGCTGGTCTCATGCTTCACAGCTTTCTGAATACGGGTAAAACGATCACCGCAGAGAAGAACTGCTAACAAATTCACAAAATGCATCACGAGCTCCAACGTATGTCCCTGATATTGATCATTATGATAGGGCACATCATCGCAAAATCGACCCTACAAAAGCTAAAAGAATTGGGCTACGAAACTCTGCCTCATCCACCAAACTCACCGTACCTTTCGTCGACCGACTAAAATTTTTTCAAGCATCTAGAAAACTTCTTCCATGAAAAATGCTTCAAAAACCAAGACAACGCCAAAGACGCCTTTAACGCTTTCATCGCATCCAGAATTTAGGATTTCTATATTAGGGGCATCAATAAACTTGTTTCTCGTTGGCAAAAGTGTATTGATTCTGATGGTTTTTATTTCAATTAATAAAGTTTATTCTGTGCTGAGTTACATTTGTTTAAAGTTTTGGTTCAAAATCCAGCATTGTTTTTGCAACAACCTAATATATGTGTTTGCGTATGTTGTTATTTATTTCTTTTTGTTATTATTTTTTTATGATGGTCTTTCGAAAGTTCGGTTGTAGTAATATGATATTCCCTTTATATTTTTCATTACATTTTGTTGTCGGAAAGTCAAATCTTTATTTTCCTTAATTAATTTTTTTATATAAATAAAAATTAATTATGTCAAACAATTGATAATGACGATTATTTAAAATTTTGAAATTAAAATTTAAAAATAAAATCAATCCACAAATTATAGGCTGTCGTAAAAACCGCATTTTTTAAATACGTGTATTAATATAACCACTATAGATGATCCCCTCCTTTCTCGAGAATAGATCGTAGGTCCATACACATATTTTCAACAGCGCTTTTCATCCTCTCTCCATGAAATGTCGGCAAGTGGTGTCAAAAAAATTTCTCAGTCCATATTAGAGAAAACCAGGCTATACAATGATTCAGAAAAAGCGCCGTTTTTTACGACACAGCCTATATTTCATTATAAAATGTGGAATTTGGTTTGACGATTCTTAATTGACTATTTTTGACGAATATTATTGATTCTGATATTCTCTATTTGTAAATCGTGATACCACCTAAAGGAATTTTGGTTTTAACAATTGCATTTCCTCAAAATCGGACTCATTCTTTTAGCTGTGATTTATTATTTATGTTGAACTTCTTTTTCCTCATTCCGTTATTTAGTTATTGTTGAATAGCATAATATTTTCATACGTTGTTATTTTTTATACAATTACTTATTTTTAATTTGTCTGAGTGAATTGATAGAGCAAACGAATTAGACAATTTTGATCTTTCCATTCACTTATGTTGATGTTCCGCCAAGAAAAAAATAAAAACCTATAAATTAAAAGTAATTTCTACCATCAAATTAAACCATTTTCGAATTAAGTCATACATCATGTAACAATTATTTTGACTTTAAATATCTTTTGAAATTATTATAAGAAAAATAATTAAAAATATTATTATATTAATCGAATTTATAAAATATTATTATTTTAATAATTATAAATAATTCAGAATATATAATCAATAATTTTGATAATTTAAAATTTTATTTCGTTTATATTCCTCAATTTTTAATTAATAAAAACTTTAAAATTTTTATTAACTCTAAAATTATATTTCAAAACAAATCTATTTTTTATATTTATATATTTTTCTTCCAAGAATTATATAAGAAAAACTATTCCTCTCATTTAGTGGAAATATTTCAATGAAATTTCCGTATTTAAATCCATTTAAACGTTTTATTTTTTTCTCAGAATAAAAATTTATTTTATATATTATATTTTCAAAAATAAATCTGTCATAAAAATATGTATTTTATATACCACTTAAATACAGCGTCGAAGGAAATTCGAAAGTCGTATTTTAATAAAACTGTATTAACATTATTTATTTTTATAAAATAAATAATTTTTTTCTCTTAATAATAGAAAAATTTATGACTTAAAGATTTTTTAAAATAAAATATTTTATATTTTCGTGATAAATTTTTGATTCTTACCTGAGTATGTTGAAACTCTTCGAGTCGGGATCCACAGCAAGAGGCAGCGGTATTCGGGTCCCAACTTGAGCTGATTCCGAAATTTCAATATTTTTAATCATTTGCGGAAATTGGGGGGCATTATCATTTATATCAATTAATTTGATCTTCACAATTTCTATACTAGTACTCAAACTCATTTGTTGGGAATTTCGAAACGATTTACTATCAAGTATCGGCAGTCGAATAAAGATTTTCAGTTCAAGCCAACAAAAGGGTTCTAAATCACAACAAGTTCCAAAATCCGAGCATAGACTTTCCCGGTCAAGGACTTTCTTCACATGTATACTTCCGATTTTCATATGGTAGTTTTGGTTGGCGGTTGTCGAAAACCGTAAATCCTCGTGGGTTATGATTTCAAAATATGTACTAATTCGGTTTTCCTGGCTGGGTATTATTTTTAATATTATTTTATTCGAAGGAATTTGGATTGTGCTAAAAGAAACGGATCCTTTATTTAAAACGTTACAGGGTCTTCCGTTCAATCCATCCGTCAATGCGGTTCCGATGACGCTTTCTTCTTTCAATTGACATTCAAATCCAAAATTAATTTTTATATTTATGATTAAAATTAAATTTAATAAATAAATATTTTTCGACATTAAATAATAAAATATTACTAGAAAAACAAGCATAAATCAATTTTGAGTTTGGTTATTATTTATTAAAATTTTTCTCCAATGAAAAAAGAGGATTTAATAGAAAACCAATAATAATTCATTTAATTTAAATATATTTTTTATTATATTTTACTCATAATTCTTTTACAAAAATCACAAGTTTTAAATGATCAAATAATATTTATTTGTTTAAATCATTTGAATTGATTGGATTATTTTAGAAAAAGAAATCCGAAGGAAAATAGTTATATTTTATTGATTAAAATGTTTATTTAATTTTAGAAAAACTAACCACAAAAAAATAATGAAAAATAAATTTATTAATAAAAATTTTATTTTAATAAAGAAAATAAATTCTGAGTTTTTTTCATTATTAAAACTTTTTTTCGTTAAAGTAATGCTTTTTCTAATTGTTAATGCTAGATTAAAACAAAAAAAATCATTAAAACAGGAAGACTATAATTAATTAATTATTTTTAATTAACTGAGTACTGGTCGGTCCGAGAATGGGAACAATCTATATATTATATTATATAAATATTGCTACAATTAATTTTAAAATTAACAAAAAAAATCATTTTATATATTTATATTGTTGATTGTTACACTGAGATTTATAAGTTCGCAAATTTAGAGCTTGACATTCATGTAATTATTTAATATTTTTTTATCAAAAAATTATAGATGTTTTAATTCTTCATTTTTAATTTTGTTAGTTATCATTGATACACGAAGCCGGCGAATCGCAGGTCAACTATTATGGGTGATGCAAAAATTTCCGACCATTTTTAATTAAAGCTATTTATTTTTTAAAACAAAGTGCCGTATGATTAATCTTCAAGGTATTCACCATTAGCATCTATGAGCTTTTGCATCTTTTTGGCAACAAATAGATGCCTTTGGTGTAAATGTCTTCATCTTTTGAATCAATGAAGTCAAATATGCATTTCTTGACTTCATTGTGTGTTTTAAAATGATGTCCAGCGAGATAATATTGGAGAGACCGAATTATATGAAAATCTGTTGGAGCAAGTCAGTTGAATAGGGCGGATGCGGTAGAACCTCCCATCCAAGCGCTAAAATCATATTTTTTGTTGCCGACGCTACATGTGGTCTAGCGTTATTATGCAGCAGTATGATCTTGCGTCCACTATGGTCCACATATTTCCTTCACTCGCTGATTTTTTCGTTCAGCTTAGATAGCTGATTACAAAAGCGTTGTGCGGTAACCGTTTGTTTTGGATCCAACAGCTCATAATAAAGAAGGCACTTCATGTCCCACCACATACACAGAAGGACCTTTTGCAATGAATATTGCGTTTTGGGGTGGAGGTTGATGGAGTTCCGGGGTCTACTCATTGCCTCTTTCGTTCTTTGTTATCATAATACATCCATTTCTCGTCCCCAGTGACGATTCTCGATAAAAACAATTTTCTTCGGATGCAGGTGAGATGAGCCATGGTTATATTTATCCTATCATCCTTGTGTCGTGAAGAGAGAGCATGTGGGATCCATCTGGTTAACGTTGACGCGTTTGGCCACTTCACGGGTTGACTGTCTACCATCCTCTTCTACGAAAATCAGAAGCTCTTCGTCCTCCATTTCTTTTGGTCTACCACTTCGTGGCTGGTGTCAAGGTTGATTTCGCCCTTCTTGAACTTGGCGTGCCATTCTTTGATCGTTGTAAGGCCAACTGAACTTGTACCATATGCTTGATAAATTTCGTCCTTCTCTTGCGACGGCTTTTTGCCACGATTAAAAATAAATAATATACAGTAGCATATATGATTTTTATCCATTTCCAGAATAATAAAAAAATAAATACATGGATTTTGTGGACAATTAAAGAAGTATATCCATTTTTTATCAAAGGTCGTAAACTTATGCATTGACCTAATATACTGTGGTATTAAATCACTAATTTAGTGAAAATTAAACAAATATCTGAATAACAAAAAATATAGTTCTATGTTGTACCGTTTTAATTTTATGTGACGATTAATGTTAAGGTTTCTGTAAAAAAACCAAACTATTCAAACACTAGATGCACGAAAGCAATTTCTTGTGAGTAGTACGATAATAGTCTGATCTTTCTTTATCAGTCCGTTTGCTAAAATGAGGTATTACAGTTTCTTTGAAAATAAAAGTTGTAATAATTAAATGGTGTTTTTAATTAACAAAGTGTGTCCTACTATTAGTGGTGGAATGTTGATAACTTACGACTGATAACAGATATTCTTTTAGAATTAAATAAATTTCCTTTTGACGGATTTGTGTGAACGTTTGATTTAATTAACGTTTAATCTTTATCAAAAAAAATTAGTTTGTCAAGTAAATTTAATACTTTATTTCTACGATCAGTAACCAAATTTGATCGGAATTTTTTATTTTGAATTTAATAAATTTATTTTGAATTGAAGATATTGGAATATTCTTTAAGTCTATAGTAGATCCTTAAAACTAAAGCGATTGCTTAATGGAAAAAATTATATAGATGGTTATTTGGTCAAATAATTTGGAGGAAAGATAAAAATCTTGAGACAAGAATAAAAGATGATGAATATTTGTTTTCACAAATTCTATTTCTTTTTATATGATTTTTTTAATTGACTTTTTATACATTTAAGAGATTAGTAAAATATACATATTAGCAACATCACAATTTGAGTGTAAACATTTAACAACACAAACATTTTCAGTAGTAATTTCTGCGGGAATCGTCATTCTTGATTAATATTTTTTTTGTATATATATTCAAATCTTAAAATTAATTAAAGGACAAGTTTAATATTGATTTTTAATTTCTCAAAATTAAGTAATTTTTAAAATAAATATTAGTTTTTTTTAATATATTAAATTCAATAAGTTAAAATCGTTTACTAAAATATTATTAAAATTTATAATTATAAAACTTTTAATTAATTAGTATTTAAAAATGAATCTCATTAAATTAATTTCATTAGATTCAAATAATCAATCAATAAACATATCAATCCAATCTGAGTAGAGTCACAAATCTAAACAGCATACAAACAACAAACTTACGACATACCGAATTTTCCCTCACAATACTTATAAATAAATTGATATCTAAACAATCCTGTAACAGATCTGCAAATACAGTCTAACTGTGACCGGATGAAACATCATAGGACAAAACATCACCAATAATTAAATAAATAAAAAAAACATAAGTTAGGGTTGAGGTTATAGTTAGAGGATAATGTTAGGATTAAGGTTATTTAAATTTTTGTTGTATATTTTTTTTAAATTTATTTAGTAATTTGTGATGATTTTTCCTATAACTTAGTCTAATTCAGGTTAATAAAGTAGAAGATTTATGTTGACAGCAATTGTCGGTAGTTGAAAGATTTACAAATATTTTTTCCTAATAAATCCAAAAAATTAATATAATCTTTCAGAAATTTTACTGATTATTCAAAACTATTTCTTTTTCCCTAGTGTACCACTTTGCGAAACCCTTAACCATTTTTTTGTGTGTGATAAATTAATTATCTAATAAAATTTTATAATAAGCATTTCGAACTTTAACATTGAAATATTCAGAATTAATTTAATAAATTTTTAAGTGTAATTGTATTTAAATTTTATTTAATGTACTTATAAAATGGAATTGATCGAAAATAATTAATTCAAATAAAATTTTGCTTAATTTGACATTTTTAAAAATTCATTAATTTCTGTAAAAAGTATTTATGAAAAAATTGAAAATTCAAAAAACGATTCCAAATTAAAATTAAAATTCAGAACGCTAATTTTTAAATTTTATTTGAGTTAATAATTTCGGTGGATTTCCCGCGATATTCTATGTAAAATTAACATAAATTCTGTAGCTTATGTAACGAAGCGATGGTCACACAATCAATGAATTCATCGGATTCAGAGAAGTTCAATCTATAGCTTGAATATAGTTTTTGAATCCATTGATCTTATCAATAAAGTCTCACCAATAATCGTTTAATCTATTATACAGAATATTTAAAGTTATTTTCTTCTACTATCTCTTATAATTTTCCGTATAGACTCTAGTCACACTTTTCTTTTGATCAAAATCATCTTATTTTTAACCTTGAGCTTTCTGATTCTTAAATCTTCAATACAATTTATTATATAAAGTTGTCCTAAAAGTTCCCAGTCAATAATGAAAATACAATTTGTTTTCGAATTTCTTTTTGGTATTATTTTTTTGATATTGATATTTATCGATTTATTTATAGCATTATATGGACTACGAGATTGCAAAGCTTGAAATCCGTGTATTGCTATGTCACTATTGGAAGAAAGGCTTGACAAGACGAGATACTGCCAAGACAATTTGCAAAGTTGAAGGTAAACAAACGGTCGGAAAAAGTAAGGCAATTGATTTGGTTCAAGCGTTTCAATAAAGGCAACTTTGACTTGAATGACAGTCCTCGTTCTGAACGACCAACAAAATTGGATAACGATGACTTGCAAGCAGAGTTGGACATGAAGCCTTCGTCAAGCACTCGCGATTTGGCATTTAAGCTTGGAGTTTGAAAGTCAACCTTACATTGGTATTTGAAGCCGCTCAACTTTGTGCACAAAGAACCACGTCAAGATCCATACAAACTCCCCAAAACACAGGCCAATAAATGAGTTCAAATTTGCCGACAACTGCTACGGAATCAACGAGATGACAGCTTTTGGAAACAAATTGTGATGTCGGACGAGAAGTGGGTCTACTTGGTCAACCGCAACCGAGACAAGCGATGGGTTCCACCGGGTCAAGCAACACCGTCAGTTCCAAAACAAGATCGATTTGGCTTGAAAATCATGTTGTGTGTCTGGTGGAACTTTGAGGGAGTCTTGCACTTTGAGTGGGTTCAGAACGGCCAGGCCATCAATGCAGAGCTCTATTGTCATCAGCTATTATATATATATATATATATATATAATATTACTATCGATCCGATGTAGAACATAATATCGATCCGTTCGATAATATGAATTAAATAAGCAGATGGTTGGATTTCTTCGTACTTTCTTTGCAAATTCAGTCGTAACCTGCATATTTATCGCTTATTATATCTTGGATTATGTTTCACTACATTCTCGATATTTTCCGTAACCCGCTCGACATTGGAAATGACTTTCACCGTCAAATACCGTCTCATCGGACAACAGTCGCTCAAATTACAATTATTTAGGTTCTTAAACTGTGTCGCGATATTTGTCATTTCAATGTTTGCAATCACACAAGCATACACACTCCACAAACACTATAATTATTATATAATTATACTTACTCATAACTCCCCACTCGGTGAGGCGTACGCACTCTAAGTTCCAAGAAAAATCTGCTCAGTCACTCTTTTGGAGCCGGTAACTTCGATCTTGATATAACAATTGATCTAGTCTCGAATAGTACGAAAGTGTCTCTCTAATTGAACATTTGATTGATGATGATGATACTGGATTATACATGGACTTTAATAATTTTATTTTCGTCCTAATTGTTTGAATATCTAAGAAATATCTGCCGTTATCAACGTTTACCACATTTGAAGCCACAAATTTCAATATCCAGTACTCTGTTAGTATTTTCACTAGTGCTTTCTCATCTTGGCTTTAAATGGAGTTAATTAAATATACTTACTAAATTTATCGATAATTCCCAATTGTTGATTAGGACTTTTATTACATTCCAGTTCCTCAATTTAAACATTATAAGAATTATTATTATTTTCACAATCATCATTGAAAACTGTAGAATCGAAGGAATCCGGCTCATAATTGTCACAAAATGTCGTTATCATGGTATTATACATATTTATGGGTGTATCACTCGTTAAATTTGTTCGTATCGACGTTCATTCTTTCTACTGTATCAAAAAAAGCATTTGCAATCTACGTTATTCAAAAATTTCTCTTCTAAAAGGTCTCATGCCTCTCCAACTTCTTTTATAAAATTACGTTTGCCTATTTGTTTTAATCTCGTTAAGTTAATATCAAGTTTAATTATATTTCATCTACATCTAATTCTTCATATGCATTTGACTGTTCATTTATCTGAATCTGTTGATATCTCTCCTGCTGAGCAGGGGTGCGGAGTCGAACTAAAATTGTCCGACTCCGACTCGAATCCAACTCCTATTTTTTTAAAATATCCGACTCCGACTGCTTTGTAGGTCAATTTATATTATTTGCTATTATTTTGTTCGGAGTCGCAGTCGGTGTCAAGTTTCGCGATTCCGACTCCGACTCCGCAGCCCTTCTTGTGAGAGAGTATTGTGAGCTTAGATGACCGTTTCCTTTGCATTTTGAACATTTTATAGTTCGACAGTTTCTCTGACTATGTCCTATTTCTTGGCAGTTATAACATTAAGGTCCATTTCTCGGTTATGATCTGAGATTCAAATTGAACTTTTTAGTCTCTCTATTGGTATATTATGATCTTCAAATTGGTTCAAAACCTTTGTATCTGTTTGACATTGGTTGTTGATAGATTTACCCTTTTTTCATGTGATCGTTACAATATTTCAAGTCTTGAGTTTCATAAAAGTTTAAATATATTCAATCTTGAGAATTCTCTCATTTTCTCCTCATAAAGGCAGTACTTTAATAAAAAACAGGTAACATAGTTGATGTTAACTTGTGCTTCAAGATCTTTCTCAACATTTCCTCAATTTGCCGAATAAACTAGTATATTGATGCTATGTCATTTCTATTAAACAGAGCGTTCTGGAAATGTTTAGCTACATTAGTCGTGTCTGTTAACCTTTTTATTAAATATGTCACCATAATCTAAACTGATATCAACAAGGATCGCTTTTGGATCAGCTTAAAATATATTACATATGCAGTTTAGTTATGCTTCAGTCTTAGATGACTATTTTAACCTCTCGTCTTAATTTTGAAATTGTAAGGTTTATGTTCAGATATTAGGATTGTCTTATGAATGATTGTTTGGGTTCCTTCACTTTGTTGTTAGGAAATTTATATAAAAGGTTTTATTTTTCGAATCATAGCATTTAGATATTGTTAGAGGATGATAAAATAACAAAAATCAAATTCTGACAACAAAAATATAACTAAATGAAATTTAAAAAACTCCACTAAAACAGAAAAAAAGTTTTGAAACTCTCAAGCTCCCTCTAAGAACATTTAAACCCTGATTTTCAATTTCAAAATTGGACGAAAAACTACAAACTCTGTGAACAAATCATTTTATCATATACATATATATATATATATATATATATATATATATATATATGTTAAATAAATGTGTTATAGATTGTGTAAAAATAATGGAAAATTCTTAAAAAAATTTTTAAAAGTGCTGTTTGAACATTGCGATGTCATATACATTGAAGAGACTGCCCGTCATCTCTGTAAACGAGTCCAAGCACACGATTATAGAGGGAGTATGAGTAATATTGCTAAGCATGTGTAAGCATTTTAAAAATAGTTGGAGATTTTGGCGTGAAGCTTTGTAATAATATTTCATTAGTCTAAAATTAATGTTCAAATGGCAATCTCAATAATTTGTTAACAGTTTTCCTTTCTTTTTACTTAATAGATTGCATAGTTGTTCATTTCACATATATAAGCATTATATAAGTGAAACATCAATGATCTAAAGGCAGTGGTAAAATTATCTTAAAATATATTTTAAAATGGTGTTCTTGTTTTCTAACAAAATATCCAACTTGTACAATTTTTTTTAAATATCAATACTATTTATAAACAAATTTCGCATTAGTATAAACCGATTCGTTATTTTGTTTACTAGTGCAACATAAATCTCATTATTTTATTGCTATAATATAATTTATTTCAGATATTGTATTATTATTACTGTTAAATCCATTTAATAATGTGACACGTCCATTTAATAATAATTTATATAATCTAAAAATGAAAAATAAAGGAATTAGCCAATGAAATAACAGAAAATAAAAACATCCAGTTAATAATGAGCTTAACTATAGAAAAACATGTTGTGCTCCAAAACACACATACTCTATACACAAATACACACATACAAAACCACAAGCACACATGATTTTATGTTAAATTTAATAATAAAATGTCCATTTAATAATAAAAAATTATTTTCATCAATATTAAAAAAAATGTAAATGTCGGACTCGGAGTCAATATCCAGCAAGTCTAGTGAGGAAACTATACCCGCCATACGTCAAAATGGATCAATATCAAGCAATTCTAGTGGGGAAACTATACCCGATATAGGTCAAAATGAAGAAAACATTGAGCCTATAAGCAATACATCAAGAAGAATGCACCGAAAATCGTAAAATTTAATAATTTTTTATCCAGATATTTATATAATTTTAGAATTGCAACAATTGATAAAGAACGCATAATCGAAGCATTTAAGAGGGGAGAAGATTATTTTCTTCTTGCTCGTCAATTGAATATAGGAAAATCGGCTGCCACTGGTATAATTTCTAGATACCGTAGATCGGGTCAAATAACCACAGGAAGACGTGGAGGCTACAGGAAGCCTAAGATCACGGAGGAAATCGGAGAGAAAATCATCGATTTCGAGGAACAAAATCCCCAATGTTTCATTCCTGAAATTCAGGCTTTCCTGTCCCAAACAGAAATCAGTTGTTCCAGAAACACAATATCAAGATTTCTGGATGGTAAATTATTTACCATCAAAAAGGCCCGTGGTTGTGTTGCGGAACGCAATTCAGCAAATGTGAAAGAATCCAGAAAGAATCATTTTTATTTAATAAAGCTTTTTAGTCTTATTTTATTTACTTATTTTACTTAATTACTTAATTTTTTATTTATATAATTAGTTATTTTTAATTACTTATCCTATACTTATACAATTTACTTATCAATTATTTATACTTTAATTACATAATAATAAATCATACCAGCATACAAAAGCTCAATACAGTAGTTCTGTAGAGCTATTATTAATTCGAATATAAAATTTTGCATGAAAAAGAATATCACAAAATATCTGACAAAGACATTAATAAATGGCACCATTTTATTATTAAATGGACTTTACAGTATTATATATAAAACAGTAGAAACATCTGAGAGTTTCTAAATTAAAAAACCACACAAAAATCTTAATGAGAAATTCTAGTATGAGTCAAATGCGATAAAATAAGGTAACGAGCGCATACTTCACTTCCTCGACACCAGATGCCTTTTTATATATATTTTTTTTCTGATTACAAATGAAACAACTCTGAAATAATTATTTCTATTAATAATATAATGATGATTTAATCATCATCGTCAACACTGTCGCTATTTAACTAAAGTAAACAATCTTTTTATAATCTTACTCAAGTAGACAATGGTATATACTTTTCTACATCCTCGAAACTTTGATTTCACAATATTTAAGAGAATTTATTTTCTGTGTTTACATAAATATTAAAATATCAGACAATTCTAAAAACTTTGGGTACAATCAATTGCTTTTCATATTAATTTTAGGACAAAGTTCCTTAATTAACTACCTTTCCTATCTTCCAATAATTATTACAATCTTTATACAGAATCTTGACAACATCAATTTAATATTCATTATAAGGAGTTCGACAAAATTTCGTCTCGGCAAATAATTTACCATGAAAGGAATCTAATTTTATATTATAAATGAAAGTCAAAAATTAAAAACAAACTATATTCAAAAATCCAAAACCCATACAGATTGATCAGGTAATTTTAATCTATAAACCCGCTTTTACTACTTAATAAAATTAAAATGATAATGAATGTAAAAAACAATGACAATTTATACTCTTGATAAATAAAACTTGAACAAGAAATTGAACAAGAATTAAGAACACCAATATGACTTTTAACATTTTAATATTTCAACAAATTTATTTGTTCTCATGACAATCTTTGTTAAAGCTTTCGTAAGTTTGTATCAGTCTATTAGTTAATGACTTAATTCTTATTATCTGAGCAAATTGAGAAAAAAATAATTTGTTAAATTATTTACTCAAAATTAATCAGATAAAAATTAAAATGATTATTAATTATTTCAAAAAATATTAATTCAATTTATTTATTAAAAAATCTTAAATAAAAATAATAATCACATTTTAAATTTTACAATTATTTAAAATTAGAAATTAATTTAAACATTACATATTTTCAGATAAGAAGAATTAAAATATTAATCATCCATCTGGGTAGGAGAGACACAATTCCAAATCAACATACACATTCAAACACAAAACATCAAACATTCAAAATATTCCTCACAGCGGTGTTAAAAAAGAGTCGATAATTTCAATTGGTATGAGTGTGAAAATAATTATATTTTGGTGACCCGACATAAGGGCCCAGACAAAAGCACCCCATATTCTTTATTGGGCGCTACTATTTATACAATTATTATATTGTTTAAATCCCAAATATTAAAGGACTTTTTGAATTTTTGTAAAAAAAATTTGTAAAACTTATATTATTTTGGATTTAAACAATATAATAATAGTGTTCGATTCACATTAGGGGGGCCAATATCGAAATGAACCAAAAAAATTAGAAAAAAATTCGAAAAATTCGTCACGAGTTGCAACTTTGTTGAATTGTAGTTCCATCGCAAAGACCAGAGTATTGTTTAGAATTTTGAAAAAATAGAATGTTGAAATAATCTTTGTTTATCGATAAAAATGTTCCAAGATGATTTTTATCGGAATTTCTAGTCAAAATTAGTGAAAATGTTGATATCTAAAAATTCAAATCAAATTATTGACTTTAAATTTTAATGAAGCATCAATTAATACGAACAAAGATGTTTTGCAACTCGATTTCAGTGGTTCTTTCGAGATTGACAATTTACGCACATTGAACTTAACGAATTGTTTCGATAATTGTGATATAATTGTTTTGAATTAGTTTTTGAGATGTATTTTGAGTGGTGATTTTTTTATTTTGCATTTTTGCAATTTTTATTTAAAAAAATAATTAAATAACAAAAGATGCCAAATAGCACAAAAAAATAAAATAAAAAAATTGTTACTGATAAATAATGAAGAAAATTTGATTCAGTTTTAATCAAAAAAATAATAATGAAATTTAAAGTAATTTAATTATATTAAAAAATTGCGTTGTTTAAACGCACAAATTAAATATCTAAAAAGGGTGAGAAGGTTTGAAATTGTTTTAAATCGGCGGAAATCGGTGATTGTTAATCATTTTGATCGAAAAAGGATTTGGGTTCTAAAAATTGCATATTTGTGAAGTGGAAATTGTAGCGCATTAACATTGAGTCAAAATTTGTAAATTTGTTTTTGATATTGTTTGTAATCAGCGAAAATTGGTGATCGATGTTCAGTTTTTTTTATTTGAAAATCAAATGTAAATTGAATCAAAAAATTGTGAATAATAAAGATCGGATTCGAAAAATTGTAGTATTTTATTATTCAACGTTGTTTACAATCACAATCGAATATGAATTTATCAATTTGCTAATCAAAAATTAAATTCTATTATGTAGTGTTAACGGTCGATTGTCAATCAAAATTGTATTTAGAATTTAAATCAAATGACATCTAAAAATAATAATATCAAATTTTCCATTTTTGATTTCATTAAAATTGAAAAGATTGGTGAAAGCGCTTACAAAGTTGTTTATAATGAAAACAAAAAAACATTTCTCTTATTTGAATATGTAAATATGGTTCTGCGGTGGTATCTCGATAATCTGGAGTTCAATATGGCTGGAGAGAGTAAATCTATTTTCTATTCTGACAATCGCAACGCGAGTGTTCATCACTCCGGTCCGACGATCTGTCTCGATGTTTACGAAATGAATTATCTGATGACCGACGACAGTCGCGCTTGTCTCTCTTCCGTCTATCTCTATCATTTGATCGATTGTGAGGCTTGCTGTTCTCATGGGAGCGATGCCTTTGTCCGTCTCTCTCAAACTATTCTATATATGGCTGTGAAATGTTTTGATTATCAAATTTTCCAGGGATTATTGTTTCGTCATTTACGTCGGGTCATTCACAGAAATTTTAAACCACAAAATTGAGACACTGAGTACTCAACTCCGGGACGCCGCCACCACGCTGCGCCTGCTCTAACACCAACAAATAGTATAAATAAAAGCGCCCAATGACTTGTAAAATTGAAACAATAACAAAAGCAACAAAATTTTAAAAATAAGAGTAATAAAATGAAAAGAAAAAAGTAAAAAATAACACATTATATTTTATTTCCAGATTATATGACAATCGTTTTAAATAATTTATAATATCATTATTATAATTTTCTGTTAATATTTTTATTTGTTTCTTTAGGCTTACATATTTGTTTTTCTCAGCTTCTGGTCGTCGAAATCCGGCTTGAAAACTTTCATATTCTATTTCCATTTTATTCTGTTCTTTTTTAAAATGTTCCACTATTTTAAAAAAGAAAGGATTTTTGCCAATCTTCAACTGACTTATTTGTACGCGGTAAATCACTATGAACACTTCCAAGCATATTCCAAACGTTTAATGGAAACATTGGTACTACTCTACGGTTGCGTCTCATTCTTCCAATATAATTATCCTCGAAATAATTAGGGAAATAGTCACAATATTCAAGAACGTCTATTAAAGTGGATGAAAAATTTCTTGATTTGAATAAATTGTCCATTTTTATACTATGTTGTAGCTTCAATTTGTAATTTTTTTATATTGTATTGTGCACCACATTTTTTTAAATATTCACAAAATGTCGTTTTATCTAATTTTATATTGTCTCCAATTAAAATATTTTCCTTGTTAAAAGGTTTTTTTCACTATCAAAATTACTTCATTTAAGAATTAGTTCTGTTAAGAATTTAAACAAAAATTTCAAAAGGTTGGCGATTTTGTCTGGGAGCTTTTGTCGGGTACCTTATATTATATATGATCCAACATTACATAATGTAACGGAATATTAATAAAAAATGACGCTTCCTCTGCGCTGCTGCCGCAACATATTTATTTTATCATTTAAACCGGCCTTTTAATAATTTCGTTATTTAAAACAAAGAAAGCTCTGAGATTTCCCGTTATTCTTTTAGCTTTCTTGACTGTTTCCTACTCTGAGGGATTCGAAAAATTCAAAAACTCTATTATGAAACATGACGAAAATAATCTATTATATTTAATAAATTTGTCTAGATCATTTAAGATACGAAGTTTGTTTAGCAGTAAATCTCAGAGGCGTAAACAGAAAATTATTTCGGGCGATATCATAAGGCGTAATAATTTCCTGCGTATTTGAGTTTTGACTTTCAAAGTTAAAAAAATAGAATAAAATAATATTAAAATCTTAAAATTTACAATATCATGAACATACGACATTTAATAGCTTTTATTAGAAAAAAATTTCATACATTTATACAATTTAAGCATTTATATTAAAATTGGTAGTAGAATTTATATTTTCTTTAATATTAGAATTAAAGTCATGATGAACAAAATTTTATTAATTATATTACACATAAATTTAAACAAATTTTCTTCTCCTTTCTCTTTTATCATTAGTATATTTGTTTCTTTTTTTAAATCGATTTTTATTTTGCCAATTTCATTTATCTAGTTAATCTTTTTTCTACTTTTAAAATTTTCTTAAAGTATTGCATTTGTTTTAAATTATTTATTTTAATTATGTTGTTTATTTTTTAAATTATTTTAAAAAATTTTTATTACGTTACTAATTAAATATATACTTAACTTTTTGGATTTTTTGATTATTTATTATTAGAGTTTTTCAAAATACCTTTTTTATTTTTTAATATAATTATACCAACGTTTTAGTTCAATACACGTTAGTTTTTTTAAGTTATTTTCAAATTACTTTTTAAATTTTTATGTTGTTAAAAAATTTTAATTTATATGTTTTAATTTTTGTAATTTTAAATTGTCTTTTATCTAATAAATTTTAAAATGATTTTGGAATTTTTTAATTTAGTTTGTTTTTAAATTTTTTTAAAAAAATATTTAAATTTATTTTTTATTTTTTTTAATTTTTTAAAATAAATTATTTGGAAAGATGAAATAGTAAATATTAGTGGTTCTTGGAACATCGTCGGAATTATTAGTAGCAGATATTAAAACTTTTATTATTCCACAAAAATGTTTAAATCTAATATTTAAACAAATTTATTTTTTTTAGAAACAATTTGTTTTATAAATCTTAAACCGATATAGATAAAAATACTTATAAATATTCATATTTGATTTTTTTCATTACTTCTATAATCACTTTTAAATTACGGTAACACTTTAAAATATTTAATCGTTTCATTTAATTTTATTACTTTTTTAAAATCGTTTCACATAAAAATTATACACTTTTTTACTTTTTATATTATATTAAAACTCTCAAAAAATTTTTATTAGCAATTTAATTGATCTTCTTAATTTTAGTAATTTTATTTTTTTCAAACGTTACATATTTAATTATATAAAAAATTTAATTTGTACATATTTAATATAACCTTTCTTCAAAAATTTTCCTAACATTTTTAATTCCTAACAGTAACTTCTCATAAAAACGAATAATTATTTTGAAACGATTCATTATTACATTTTTAATTCCTAACAGTAACTTCTCATAAAAACGAATAATTATTTTGAAACGATTCATTATTAAATCTTAAAAATTTAGTTCTATGTCAACATGTGAAAGTTTTGTTGAGAGTGGTCCTAAAAACGGCGCAGAATTTCAACGGCCAGAGGTCGTTAAAAGTCGATAAGATTGATGTTTCGCATCATGCGAATATGTACCTAATAGTTAATGAAGAAGGAATATAATATCCTTGAAAATAACTCAATTAATTTTGCAGGATGAGAATATGGAAAGAGTGTTATCATAATAAAAGTTCATTGAAATAAATTTATTTTATATTTTAAAATTGTTTCTACTTGTAATAAACTGTTTTATGTGTTAATTATTATTTTTCTTTAGATTTAGTAATAACCACAAATGTAAAGCATAATCACTCGCCCTTAATCTACTTAGATTAATCCCATCAATGTTTTTTACACAGCGAAACTTGCTTCCTCAGCTCGTATTAATCGCCAGTTATAATAGAATGGAGAAAAAAGAGAATGATAAATCAATATTCTAATGTAATTTTATAATTATTAAAGATTTGAAAGTAACACTCGAGGGACAAAACGACAACCTCATTAATGATACAAAAAGAATGTTCGAAAGACACTAAAAAGTTTAAATATGTATCATTTTAATACTGAGAGTCTGTTAAATTGTTTTTCTATCCTTGTGAAAAGAAGGTTAAGCTTAATTATAGAAAAGAGTATGAAGATGTTGCCGTACAGTACAATGCACATTTTGTAATTATATGCATTAGGTTCTATGAAATTTATAATTATGATGATTGACCGAACATTATCCATTAATAATGAGACAACAAACAAATATTTAGGTAGATTAATAAATCAAGTCTGTATTTATGAGTTTAGCTCAAAGACGTCTGACGAAATGTCTATACCAAGTTGTCCAGTCATCTGCACGACCAAAATGTTCAAAATAGAAACCACCTTGAGTAGCTTCTTTTACCTTCCTCATCAAATTGCATCTTCTTCGATTTAGCCTATTGTTTGATGCCGTGGCCTCATCAGAAGAACATGTGTAATTATTTCCTTGTAAAGTAGATTATCTTTAAGCCAAAAAAAAGATAATAGTGTGAGAGGGCAAAGTCTGGGGAGTACTGTAGTTTTTCGACAACATTCAGACAAAACTGTGTAATCTTGTCTTGCATGATAAAAGCCATATAATGCGTCTCATTGTCGTGATATAGATCAAAATGGCCATCTGACATTTGTCCTAACTCCTTTTCAAATGAAGTTGTTTTTTTCAGTTTTCTCAATATGTCACAATTATATTTACCAGTTATCGTTTCACCGAAAAGTAGATCAAACTTAACATGAATTGCTTATTGATAACGATAGTATTTCTTTATGTTATGAGTTGATCTATTGCACCTTCCCAAGACTTTAACTGTGAAAATTGAAGCTATGTTGCTGTTAAAGTATAGAGACACGTTGTGACTCTTCGTTTTCCCTGCATAGATTAACGCATATGGGATCCATATGTTTGCAAAGGTAGCACTTTCCCATTTAATCCAATCATCGTCTCATGGTCATCTTATTGCTGTTGATATTTCTTGTTGTTGCCCATGGATATTGGTCAGCAACAGCTTAAATTTTCTCATTCTGATTATACGACGATCGAAATATATTCAGCAAAATAGTTTCCATTCATGAATTTTGCTGCATATTTATAGCATGTTCTGAGGTTAACCGTGTCTTCGCCGAGAGTGTAGTGGATTTGTTTATGAATTCCGGCAGTTAACAGTCCTCGCTTTCAGTTTTTATCAAACGATGTTTAGAATATCCCTTGATAGAAAAACTAAAATTAATGTGGACTAAAACAATGTATAATTATCTTATAATAAAAATTCTTTAGATTCATTGAAAATAATTTTATATATTAATAATAGAAATAGTATATAGATTTATATACTGAGAAACTTTGATCCAATCTTTTTATGAATAACGTGAAGAGATTAACATAAACATTCTGGATGCATTATTGTAATGTATTTAGTATGATAAAGGTAACGCAAATAGCATATAATTCTATATCCTCACACAGTTAATTATGTCTAGAGTTACATTTAGTAGTTCCACGAAAGCCTGTTAGAATGATTGGTGTAAAAGATATTGGATTATTAAATATTCTTATGGTTATTGATAATAATTAATTTGGAATATCTTTTTTAAATTAAGGAGCTTAGCTATCTAGAAATTTTTTATTTATACTCTTTTACGTTGGGTTTAAATTTTATTTCCTTTTTTATATGATAATTTATAATTAATAATAAATAATTTTGTAAAATTTATCTATGTTTGATTATCGCCTGATCATCCGATCGATATTTTAATTTTCAAATTAATTTAAAAATAATTTATATGATTCATTTTTTAAAATGTTTTTCATTACATTCATTCTTTTGATTTTCTAGATGAAATTCAGTTGATTTTATATGTACGATTTACGAGCTTTATGATTCGAATTTCTTTTAGACTTCCTTTTTCTAACTTTTTAGTCATTTTCGAAATGAGTAGTCTAAAAGGACTGCTTACAATCACATTCTTCTCGGTCCTTCTATAACATTCAACTCGAGATATTTGACGATAATAAATTATATTTCCATTTATTTTTTGTTATTGTTTATAAGAAAATCTATTCAAGTTAAATTTTATTTTTGTATTTATCCATATCAAGTAGGACAACTTATGTTTTTTCCATGTAGAAAAAGTCATTCCATCATAACAAAACAATATACTACCATTCATTCATAGATTTTATTGTGGAATGAATTCTATAAAAGATATTTTAAAACATCAAAAGTTGCTGTGAGAAATACAAAGATAGTATGACCAAAGGGTTAATTCACAGACTTATTTCCCAATGCACAAGACAGACTTGACATTCTCAGGAAATATTTCCCTGATAACAGGTATTCGAAACAAAATAGAGACTAATATTAGAATATAGTTTGATAGAATAAACATTCACGAGACCCAGAAAGATGATCAAAAGGAGCGCTTAAGGATTAGAAGGATTTAGAAGATTTAGGAATATAATTATTAAGAATATGAATGATGCAAAATAGTGACAGTACTATTTTAATTTAGAGATTTTTATGATATAATTTAAAATGAACAATGAAGTAAACTCCTATTTAGTGTATGTAAGGATTTTTTATGTCTCTTTTAAATTTTTGAATTAAAGATAAAAATATTTTATATTAATTTTAAATGATAAAAGTAGAACATAGAAATTTATTGTAAAATAAGTAAAGACGATAAAATGCGGTGTTGAAAGCGTTCATAAAATATAAAATTTTTGAATCTTATCAAATTATTAAATAAACAATTACATTCCGTAAAATATTGCTATAGATATGTTAAAATAAGATTTTCAGAAATTTAATGTAAAAAATTAATTTAAGTAAGAAATAAAATAAATTTTACGGTAGGGTTATTAAAAGATTTATGTAAATATTATAAAGTAAAAAAGTTAATTTCAAATTTGATGAAAATATTTAATTGAAATAAAATAAAAAGTAATTTAAAGTTTGATATTTTATTTGCGAAATAAAAGTAAACTAAACTATTTTTGTAACTTTTAAATCAAAGTAAATTAAAAATGTAATTATAATTTTTTTTGGAAATGGTAATTGGAATTTAAAAAAATAATAATCGTAAAACAATTAAATCGACTTAAATGAAAAATGCGATTTTAATTTTATTTTGGAATATGTAATTGAGAAACAGGTAAATTTAAATGTACCATAAAATTGAAAAATTAATAAAAGACGCAGAATCTTTGTGACAAAATTTTAATTCACTATAATTTTTTATTTAAAAAATAAAGAATTTTAATTTGTAAAAATATACTAACCATATTTTTATTTATAATGTTTGTGTAAAAAGAAAGTGCAAAAGTTCCTTATAAAAATATTTGTTTAAAAAATTCAAATTGTTATAGAAATAAATTTTTGTGTTTATAATAATGTCTTTTGAGCAAGAACCCAATATGCGGTACAAAGTTTCAATATAAATATTATTTTAAAATGTTTTAGATAAAATTTGAAATAATGAAAGTTGTAATTAAATAGATTAAAAACGAATTAAATTTAAAATAATAAAATTAATAAATAATATAGATTTGAAAATATAAGATCCGAAAAATAGTTTAACAGAATTTATTAAACTTTAAAAGTAAGTGCAATAAGAAAAAACTAAATATATTAATAAACTTAAAATTTTAATGAAGTTTAATAAAATGATTATTCAAAAGAAGATACAATATTTAAAAGCTATATTATATATATATATATATATATATATATATATATATTTACAATTATTTTGATATTATTGGTTTGTGCAAGAAAAATTAAAAATCGTTCCTCAGAAATTTACTTAGCTTTTGTTTAAATAACATGTTTATTATTGTTGTGAGGAATATTTTGAATGTTTGATGTTTTGTGTTTAAATGTTGTATGTTGATTCGGATTGTGTCTCTCCTACCCAGATGGATGATTGGTATTTGAATTCTTATTGTCTGAAAATATGTAATGTTTAAATTTATTTCTAATTTAAAATAATTGTAAAATTTTAAATAAGTTAATTTATTTTATTTACAATTTTTAAATAAATAAATTAAAGTAATATTTTTAAAATAATTAAAAATTATTTTAATTTTTATTCAATAAATTTTGAGTAAATATTTTAACAAATTATTTATTTCTCCATTTGCTCAGATAATAAGATTAAAGTCATCAATTAATAGACTGATCCAATCTTACGAAGGCTTTAACAAAGATTGGCCTGAGGACAAACAAACTTGTTGTAATAATAAAAATATTAAAAGTCATATTGGTGTTTTTAATAGTTGTTAATAAATAAAAGTTTCAAATATGTCTTTCTGAATTTTCATTAGAACAGATCCACGAACCTAATAGTGCACAAATTTAATTGTCATGGGTATAAAAACTGGTACATTGAAGAGATGGGGACCTGTTACTTTGGTAACCTGTATTAAGCCAGTCGGACATACCCCCACGTGGTGTCCCTGGGAAACTAGAGTTCGCTCTAGGCTAAAGTGTCCGAAGCTTGCCTCGTTGGGGTGCTGACCAACATAGTACGGAGGGCGAGGATCTGCAATCCACCTCTTTGAAAGGCGATGCTATCTGAGCGGGATCGTGGAAACGTCGAAAGGCGGGGCCCATGATAAGTTGAGGGGTGACACCCAATGATACAACCGACTCAGCTCCTCATAGACTCTCTGAGTCATTATCACGGGTAAGAGCCGCATGAATTCTATCCAGGTTCGTGTGCTGCCACCGTGGGGAGGAGGCCTACATTGAAGAGATAAATTGCCATTTGAAGACACGATTTAGTAAATATTCACAGTCAAGTAATCATCAATTTCAAAATGCGATATTTTCCTTCAAACGAATTTTGATTGTACTTATGAGAGGTTGTATTGTGAGTCATTGCTAATCAGAAATAAAACTCATTGGTTTTTAACCGAAATTTGAAACACAAATTAGCATCATACAACAAAACCAAATTTGAATACAAATAATTCTAAAAGGGTTTCTTTATGCTTTAATACTTTTAAGTAATTTATTTTCTCAAAACAAGATAATTAATTGCTGATGAGGATCATTAAGGATAAAAGTTTGTTATACGATCATTGTTTTTTAAATATGCTTTATCAAGTTGTTATTATGTTTAATAAAATAGGTTTAAGTTTACCAATCGCATAGATTATTGAAAATTATGCAAAAAAATATTGAAAAAGAGCATAAACTAGGACTGCTTCGGGGACACATTACAAATACAATTTGCTGGCTGATCATCTATTTTTTAAGTATAAACTGTAATGAAAATTAACTCAATATAGTTTAAAACAAACCCTCCTTTTTCCCAATAAGTTTATTAATTTAAATAATATACAAACATATTTTGCACACTTTAAAATTTGTCAAAGAGTTTCATATTATTTATCCGAATTAATTAAACAAATAAAAAATTCAAGTTAATGAGATGGATGACTTTGCTGTTGTTGAACAAGTATATCAATATCGGGTTCAATGGAAGAGATGCAATGCTTAGTGCATTTCCAATGTGTCTGTCTGTAATCTCTGTTCTATCTCTTTTTGTGTTTGCTTCATTCTTGAAAATATTAGGTTGGTGGAAAAATAATGGCGGTTTTGGGACACAAACTTCAAAAACGTGCAAATTCACAGAAACAAAAGTTTATTAATCAAAGTATGAACTGTTGGCATCAATACATTTTTGCCAACGAGAAACAAGTTGTTTTATTACATCAGCATCGGTTCTCGAAGCGACGAATTCTTGGAAGGCATTTTGAGCATCATTTTGGTTTTTGAAATTTTTTTCACGTAGGAAGTTGTACAAATGCCTGAAAAAGTAGAAGTCCGTTGGCGATAGGTCTGGTGAATATGGTGGATGAAGTAAGGTTTCAACTCATTAAGCTTTTGAAGAGTCACTTTTGAAATATGAGGTCTAGCGTTATCATGAAGAAGGATGGGACTTTTTCGATTGACCAATCCCGGACAAAGGGTTTTCAATTTCTTATGCATTTCATCAATTTCATAACAGTACCTCTCCGCTGTGATTGTTTCACCTGGATTCAAGAAACTATAGTGGAGGATTCCAACATCACACCACCAAACTATCACCATAACCTTACGGGGTGTTAGTTTCGGTTTTGGAAAGTGTTTCTGTACTTCATCTTTGTCAACCACTGTACAGATCGATGTCGGTTATCATACAGGATCCATTTCTCATCACAAGTAACAATACGATCAAGAAATGGATCATTTTTATTGCGAAGATGATTGGCAGAACAAATTTCATAGCGTCGGTTCTTTTGGTTTTCATTCAAATCATGTGGAACCCATTTATCAAGTTTCTTGATTTTTCCAAGTTGTTTTAAATGATCCAGGACTGTTGAATGACTAATGCCCAACCCATCTACAAGTTCTATGATTGTTGTACGGGGAACTGTTTCCACCATTGTCCTCAAATTGTCGTTGTTCACAGCAACGGGACGACCCCGACCTTCTCCATCTTCAAGGTTTTCATCTCTATCAGAAAATTTTCGGAACCATCGTTGCACTGTGCGCTCAGAAGCTGTTCCCTTGCCAAACGCTTTATTGATATTGCGAGCCGTTTCTGCTGCTTTA